>CM040621.1:92967158-92999959 GCA_022817965.1 Solanum lycopersicoides | reverse complement strand
ATTGAGCCCATGATCCCTCTATCTGCAGATGGAGCACAATATACAAATTGTGTACAGTGCCATCCACTTTCTGTCGATAGTCCCCATCGCTATATTCCTATTTCCTCACTTTAATTCAACTTTATGGTGCTCTTGCACCAAATGAATTGCTAACATAATGAACCTTCTAATGTTTTATTATTCTAGGTCCAATACAAGTCAACAAGTACTTGGCTTATAGTGATGGCATGAGAATTGTTGAATCTCCGAAGCCAATAGTGCACACTACTGGTTCAGACGGTCTCTTGTTTCACCGAGCTTGACAGGTAAACCTCCATTAGGAACTCCTTGTTAAACTTCGTCACATTTCTTTTTGTGCCAGGAGAAATAGTTCAATGAATTGCTCAATTTTCTTATATGTATATATTTTGATAAAAATAACAATAGCATTATTTTCTGTTTGGGAGATAAATGCGGTTTTGTGTTGTTACTAATATAATCCAACTTGTATTGTGTGGTCAGGCCTAATGGCAAGCCATGCATTGAAACAAAGGAGTTTATTCTTGTGCGAAATATGCTGATTGCGGCGGTTGAAGAACGATATAGATGCAGGTGCGCTTGTTAACACATCCTGATTTTGTTTGGAGTAACGTTTCTGCTATTCATTACCGGTGTCAAGGCAAAACTAGAAAATCAAATTGAAACGGATGGAGATTCTTTTTCATTATTTTGTCAGTTCACAACCCTGGTCAACTGTTTTTGCTCACTCTTGATATTTACAGCTCTGTGGAGGGACAAGCTTACTCAATTGCGATCCAAGAGAAACTGGATATAGAAGGTATATACGTTGTCCAGTTATTTTTCCTCAATGCTGCAAACTTTCATGTAACTACTGGTATTGTCGTTTGAAACATGTTTCATTCGAATGACTACATTCAAATGACTATACGTGAAATGTGATTTTTCTTAGGTGTGGTTAAGAGTTGTTTGAGCAAAGAGACTACTTATGTATATAGAAGCCATTCATCGGAGCCAATGTGGTCAACATCTTCAAAGATCAGTTGTAGTTCTCCCCTTAATAATTATGTAAAAAAATAATGTGAATATTATCTGTATATATGGAACTGTAATTCTGATGTAAGACGGACCGGTAAACTTATGGTTTTCGGACATGTAAGTGTTTTTTTCCAGTTTCCATGTTAATCTTACAGCAAGTGTGCCGTCCATATTGTTTCGTTTGCTTATTAAGTAGTAATTTGAAGATCTAAACATCGAAAAGTGGTCCGTCGGCGCTATTTCTGAACATACTATTAATACCCTTCCAATAATTTGTACACAAACTTTCCTATTCTCAGGATTTTAACTCGAGATGTTAAACTATCATTTCACTATGCAGTATCCTAGTGCAACTACAACCTGTGTTTTCATCAAGGATGAAGTCTAACAGAGGAACTGCACGTAATCAATCCTAGAAAAACATACTGATGTTCGGTACGAAAAGAAATATTTCATCCAGAAATAAAAGTAGGAGCTAAAGAAGTACGAAAAAAACATAACAAGTTATCAAGGATTGTGGTAGAATATGAGTGGTCTTAAACCCCAAGTCATGCAATTGGAATGACTTTGGACCCATATATATATCGAGCACAATAATAATATATCCCGTGTAGTTTTACAATAAATAAATATAAAATCAAATAAATTGATAGAAAAAGGATAATGGCATATTCCCGCCAATAAAAGCACAAAACCAACCGCTATCAAAAAGCTTAACTGCTTCACGAAACCACTAATTTTCTTCATATCCAAACTCCAAATATTGTTTGAAGTAAAGCACCGAAATACTCAAATATTTTTGTTTCAGGTTAAACAGGTCACCCATTTTATCTGTTAAGCAGACATTATTATAAACTTCATTTTTCAATCAGTCGTACGAAAATGTCAGGTAATTTTAAGTAGTATCAATGATACTGTATCATTTATGTTATTTTCTCTCAACTATGTTCTTCACATCAAATCAATATATTCACTATTACATGTGAATTAAAGTAAAAAAACGACGATTTCATGTGTGAAATTTAGCCTACACCAATGATTTAGGATTGAGGCTTTGAAATCAACAATATAATGAGTGTAATTCCACAAGTGGAGTCTGAGGAGGGTGTAGGGTGTGTTTGTACGCAGTTTTACTAGCCGAACTCTGTAGGATTTTACTTATGGATTTGTTGGTCATTAAGTTATGTCTTGCTTCCAAACAAAGACATCTAAATTTTATCCCAGGATTATTTATTCTTATCCCTCAAACCAAACGGGCTCTTAGTACTCGTATGAATTTGCAAATTTTCCACAGGTGGTGAAGGATCTTTATTTGAGCATGGAACCTGTGAAGATCAGTTACATTCTAAGATGATCAGGTCACAAGATGATATCGGATTCTCTTTTACCACAAAGGAGGAGTTGGAGTTTGTAAATGATTTTCGACAAATCCTGATCCTGGAGAATCTGCTTCCTCCTATGCATGATGATAATCTCAAATTATTAAGGTGCCCTCTGTCTAATTTTTAACCAAAATCAGTATCTCTAATTTACATCTGCTTGAAATGTAGGATGCAGAAAATTAGATATCATAACTGGACGCTTCTCTTTTGTCAATGCATGATTTTAAACATGTCATTTCATCATTTTGTCTCCAAAATATAACCTTTACCTTTCATCAATTGTCATGTGATACAAGGCAGTTACTTGAAAATTGCTTTTCTAACTCCATAGTTGTTTCCTAAGCACCACGCATTCATGTCCTAGACTTTATCTCAACTCATGTGATGAGAAGACGATGATCTTGAACTTCGGACTGTAAAATTTCAGATTTCTTAAAGCTAGAAAGTCTGATATAGAGAAGGCTAAGCTCATGTGGACAAATATGCTTCAATGGAGAAGAGATTTTGGAACTGACAGTATTATCAAGGTAGACTTACTTTTTTCGAACACTAGTACTCCATCTTTTCTGTGTAATACCATATTGCTGAAGGTCGACTAAGGCTTATTAGACGTGCTCTAATCTTCCTATGCACATATGGAAGTTTTCTTCTGAATATTCCGGCCACATTTTGGTTTAAATTTCACAGTTTCTTGATCATACACAATATTTTGGTCAGGATTTCAACTTCCATGAAAGGGATGACGTTCTACAAAACTACCCTCAGGGTTATCATGGCACAGATAAGGAAGGAAGACCAGTTTATATTGAAAGATTGGGACTAATGAACGTTGACAAACTTTTGGAAGTAACTACTCTGGATCGTTATGTTAAATATCATGTCCAAGAATTCGAGAAGTCTATTGCCTTCCGGTTTCCTGCTTGCTCTGTAGCTGAAAAAAGACATGTCGATAGAGGTGTTACCATCTTGGATGTTGAAGGAGTGGTATAGTAGTCTTTTCTGGTGGATTATTAACAATGTCCCTATTGTTCAGTTTTCATAATGTTCGTTTTTCTGTATTATAGAGTTTGAGGAACTTCACGAAACCTGTACGAGAAGTCATTTTGCAGCTGCAGAAGATTGATAATGACTATTATCCTGAAGTAATTTGATATACCTCTTATTAGCTTAGCTATAACACATGACTTTTACTGATATCTAACATCTAACATAGGCAAAATAATTTTGCAGACACTTGGTGAAATGTTTGTTATAAACGCTGGACCAGGATTTAGGCTGCTCTGGCATATACTCAAGCCTTTTCTTGACCCTGAAACGACGTCTAAGATTCATGTATGGCATCATTTTTTCTTCCTATGATCAAGATTTTCTAATGTTTCTTTTTATATTATGTCATGAAGAAAGGGGTTGATTTGTATCCCAAATGAGGGTTGATGAACATGAGTCCAATAGAACAATTTATAGGTTGCTCATCAAGAACTATTGGCTTCTCAATTTTCTAGGTTCTTGGCAACAATTATCAAGGCAAACTGCTTGAAATCATTGATGAATGGTAATTGTCTCTTAACTTAGTTTTTTCTATCCTAGCAGTAACACGAGTTCTTAACGATGTAACATATCGTGAAAACTTTGTAATTTTCAGGGAGTTGCCAGATTTTCTAGGTGGTAGGTGTACATGTGAAAATGATGGTGGTTGTTTAAGGTCAGATAAAGGGCCATGGAGAACCCTCAAGGAGATATCAATGGTGAATATGGATTGTACGTTACGTTTCTAGTAGTATGTTAACAGCCATTGCTAGCATTGCTAGCAGTGGTTGCTTATCTTCACCATCTTATTGTATCTCAACTGATTCTGATCTTAGGAAGCAGAGTGTTTAGAGAAGACAATGGCAATACCAAACACTACAAGGCAACTAAAACCAGCCACAGATTGTATGTATATTCCATTTTATTTTTCTTATTTTGAAAAATCATGCTGTCTATTTTTTAAAATATTTATGTCACATAGCTCATACTCTGTGATCTATCTACGAATTGGCTATAGAATATCCTTTATCTTGATTGAAGTCTCCATGAGCGACTACATCTTTATATGTGTTGGCCACGACCTTCCTGCTACTCTATATAGTCCTATTGTGTTCTTGAATGAGAATAAAAAATCTTGATGTCTTGGAAACTTTTTGAAACATCATACCAAGCTTATGAATAATAGATCGACCGATGATGAAAAGAATAAATGGAATCGAGGTAATTATGTTCTAAAAGCATCAGAAAAAGCTAATAATATTGTTGTTCATTAACATATGAAAGAATATCAATTACTCTATACAGGAGTGGTAACGACTTATCTGTTTTAGTCAGCAATGTTGCTTAGCTTCTCGTCACATCCTCATGTTCCTTGCTTTGAAGGAATTTGATGAGGTTTTCTAATGCAACGTCAGAGTTGTTGCTCTTCATCAGCTCTCCTGCTACTTCAGCTGGTGTTACCTTAACTCTCCGGAACAGATCTTCAATTTTCTTAAACAGTCTATGCTCCTCTGTCTTTAGGTAATTAGATGCAAGTACTCTGAAACCACTGAAAGTGCAGTGTGACATCTCAATGTGCACATCCATCCGTCCAGGTCTCAACAATGCTGGATCAAGTCTGTCCTTATGATTCGTTGTGAATGCTATGATTCGCTCATCTCCACAACTCGACCACAAGCCATCAATAAAGTTCAACAGCCCAGAAAGTGTAATCTGCATTTGTAGAATATTTAGGAAAATATAAGTCAAACGTATTAAATCCTAGCAGTTGATATTCATGCAAGTGCTTGAAGATCCATTATATATGTTTCACTATTCATCAATGTAGTTACATGCTTCAAATGCAAACTACATTTTAAAAGACCACAATTGATGTTGTACATGAGTATTTGTATTTTTCTTAATAATATTCGTACACATAAAAGAGAGTTTTTTCTTCTTCTATGTTGAATAACAGGAACGAATCCGTCTTTTCTTAGGAGAAGCGAGAAGTTCTTTTATGTTGTGCACTGAAAAATGTGTCAACGAAATGCATTACAATACCTTGTCATCTTCAGTTGTGTCATTGTCAATTTCCCTATTCTGCAATCCCACATTGCAATCAATGTCTTCTATCACAAGTATAGAGCGGTTTGATGAACCAATCAACAGCCTTCTCAAATCCGAATTGCACTGCACCTCTCTTAAGTCCAAGTCATAAACATCAAACTTGAGGTAATTAGCCATAGCTGCAACTAAGCTCGATTTTCCTGTACCAGGCGGTCCATATAACAAGTAACCCCGTTTCCAAGCTTTTCCAACTCTCCTATAGTAATCTTTTCTACTTACAAACATGTCAAGATCTTCAATCAGCTCCTTCTTCATTTCTGGTTCCATAGCCATTGTATCAAATGTTGCAGGATGGTTTAACACGACAGAACTCCAATAATCAGTCCCATTATAATCCACCGTGTGTAGCCTTACTATCCTTTTCTCCTCCTTAATCTCTTTGGCTCTCTTCAAAATATACGGTAAATAAGATTTTAAGGCCATCTCCTTTTGCTTCTTGTGAAAACTTAGCTCAAAATATCGAAGCTCTGTCTTTGGGTTAGTGCTCTTTTCACTCTGTTTGATTCCCCTAGACTTCATAATCCAGGTGAATTTGACATTTTCATAATCATCAGTTACTTCTTGGTACCTATTCACATAAACAGCTTCAACAAATTTAAGATCGCTTTTAGAAATTGCAAATTGTGAAATTTTTACCTGCAAATAAATGTATATTCTACAAATTTTGTCCATTATACCAAACTTCATAGAGAATTTGAAATTGAAGAGCTAGATTATTGTATTGTTACAACGATGAAAAATCACATTATACCAAATTTAGAGTCACAAAATTTAAATCTTATTTTAAACACAATTTGAACTTCCAAATGCTCTCAGCAATCAACTTCACTTACCTATCAACAGTGACGGCGAGTTCTTCGTCTTCATCAGGCTTGTTAACTTTGATCCTCTGAGTCCAATCATTAACCTTTGTACCCAAATAAACATTGACGGCGTCGAACATTTGGTTCGAAGTGAGACCTTCAGATTCTTCAATCACCACAGTCAGCTGCGAGGAAAGGCGGTTCGATAATTTTTGAAATCGTGAAGAAAAAAAGAGCTGGAGTTGTTCCGGTATAAGGTCGCTAGCTATTGATCGGAAAAGAATCACTGAAGCGGTGAGAGAAGTCGCCGCCGTTAAAATTGTCTTAGATGACGGCATCGTTTCGAAAAACTCCATTTTTGTTTGAGGAATTGCACAAGTTTGCATATGATTTTTGATCATTAATCATTCTTGGCGGGCAAGAAATCTCTAGAAAAATGGGTTCGTAGATGTCTTAAAAATTCTCAGGGCCGTATGATGTGAAATTAGGCCCAAATAATGACACAAAATTACATAATTTCTTTTTTGTTATAAAAGAACTTACTAAAATTCTTGTTATAAAAGAATTTACTAAAATTCTAAAAGAAAGAAAATTTTAGAAGATATATTCTTTCAAAGTATATTTTTATGTTTCATATAGTGGCTATTTATAGCCATACATTAATGCATACATGGTCATTAGTGATGTCATATTTCACATCACTAATGCATACATGGTCATTAGTGATGTTATATTCCACATGACACTCCAATTATTTTACAACACTCCCCCTTGGATATCTATGTAAAAGAAAGTACATAAATATACATAATACGCATTATTTGCTGCCTCATTAAAAACCTTTCTAGGAAAACCCAGTGGGATAAAACCTAGACTAAGGAAAAAAGAGTACAGTGCGTATTTTACTCCCCCTGATAAAAACCACGATTCAGATGGTTAAGTTTTCGCATTCCAATTTTGTGAACCATCTTCTCAAGAGTTGAGGCTGGTAAAGATTTGGTAAATAGATCTGCTGGATTATCACTTGAACGAATTTGTCGCACATCAATATCACCATTCTTCTGGAGATCATGTGTGAAGAACAATTTTGGTGAAATGTGTTTCGTTCTATCTCCTTTTATAAAGCCTCCTCTTAATTGAGCTATGCATGCAGCATTGTCTTCAAAGAGTATTGTGGGTATCTTGACGTCGCACTTCAAACCACATCTTTCTTTGATAAAATGTATTACTGATCTTAACCATACACATTCTCTACTTGCTTCATGAATGGCTATTATCTCAGCATGATTTGAAGAAGTAGCGACAATAGACTGCTTCGTAGATCGCCATGATATAGCAGTACCTCCGTATGTGAACAGATAGCCTGTTTGTGATCGAGCTTTATGTGGGTCAGATAAATAACCTGCATCTGCATGACCAACAAGATCTGCACTATCTTTGTTAGAATAAAACAGACACATATCACTAGTTCCCCTTAGATATCGCAATATATGTTTAACTCCATTTCAATGTCTTCGTGTAGGGGAAGAACTATATCTTGCTAATAAATTAACAGAAAATGCTATGTCGGGTCTCGTAGCATTAGCAAGATACATAAGTGCCCCAATTGCACTGAGATAAGGTACTTCTGGACCAAGAGGTTCCTCATTTTCTTCTTGAGGTCGGAATGGATCCTTACTCACTTCAAGTGATCAGACAACCATTGGAGTACTTAATGGATGTGCTTTGTCCATGTAAAATCGTTTCAAGATTTTCTCAGTATAGGCAGATTGATGGATGAAGACCCCGTCTACTAAATATTCTATTTGTAGTCCAAGACAAATTTTTGTCTTTCCAAGGTCTTTCATCTCAAATTCTTTCTTTAGATATTCAATTGCCTTTTGAACCTCTTCTGGAGTTCCAATGAGATTAATGTCATCAACATAAACAGCAAGAATAACAAAACCCAATGTTGTTTTCTTAATAAATATACAAGGACAAATGGCATCGTTTATATAACCTTGTTTTATCAAGTACTCACTAAGGCGATTATACCACATGCGCCCTGATTGTTTTAAGCCATATAATGACTTTTGTAATCTGATTGAATACATTTCCCGAGATTTATATGCTTCAGGCATTTTAAGTCCTTCCGGAACTTTCATATAAATTTTATTATCTAGTGAACCGTAAAGGTAAGCTGTAACCACATCCATTTGATGAATTTCAAGATTTTCATGTACAGCTAAGCCGATGAGATATCGAAAAGTTATTGTATCCATAACAGGTGAATATGTTTCTTCATAGTCGACACCAGGTCGTTGAGAGAATCCTTGTGCCACAAGGCGTGCCTTGTATCTTACAATCTCATTTCTCTCATTTCTTTTTCGTACAAAGACCCATTTATAGCCAATTGATTTAACATCACTAGGCGTTTGGACTACTGGTCCAAAAACCTCACGCTTAGCAAGTGAATTTAATTCTGATTGAATTGCTTCTTGCCAGTTTGGCCAATCACATCTTTGTCGACATTCTTCGACAGATAGAGGTTCAAGATCCTCATTTCCTTTCATAATGTTAAGTGCAACATTATATGCGAAAACATTATCCACTATGATTTTTGATCGATCTAAACTTATCTCATCACCTGTAGAACTTATTGAGAGTTCTTCATTTACTTGAGTCTCGGGTTCACTGATCTCTTCAGGAATATCAGGATCAATCAGATTTTGAATTTCTTCGTGAAATTCTTTTGTAGTGTCATTTTTTGTACTTCTTTTTTTAGGATTCTTATCTTTTGAACCCAATGGTCTACCACGCTTCAGGCGTATTTGTGATTCAGAAGCTATGACACTTGTAGATGGTCCTTTTGGGACGTCGATTCGGATAGGCACATTTACTGCAGGAATATGTGATTTTGTTATCCTTTTTGAATCAGTAAATGCGTCTGGCATTTGATTTGCTATGTTTTGCAAATGGATGATCTTCTGGACCTCTTGTTCACACACAGGGGAGCCTGGATCAAAATGAGATAATGATGAAACTTTTCATGCAATTTCACTTTTAAGTTTCTTTTTCTCTCCCCCTAATTGCGGAAAATTTGTTTCATCAAATCGACAATCTGCAAATCTTGCAGTAAATAAATCTCCCGTCAATGGCTCAAGGTAGCGAATTATTGAGGGTGAATCAAACCCAACATATATGCCTAACCTTCTTTGAGGGCCCATCTTGGTGCGCTGAGGTGGTGCTACAGGCACATATACAGCACATCCAAAAATTCGAAGATGAGCAATATTTGGTTCATGGCCAAACACTAATTGTGATGGGGAGTATTTATTATAATGAGTCGGTCTGAGACGAACAAGTGATGCTGCATGTAAGATAGCATGACCCCAAACAGTAGTAGGAAACTCACTTTTCATAAGTAGAGGTCTTGCTATCAATTGTAAACGCTTAATAAATGACTCAGCAAGGCCATTTTGAGTATGAACATGAGCTACAGGATGTTCAACTTTTATCCCTACTGATACGCAATAAGCATCAAAAGCTTGGGATGTGAATTCGCCAGCATTATCGAGGCGAATTGTCTTAATGGGATAATATGGAAATTGCGCTCTTAATCGTATTATTTGTGCCAATAATTTTGCAAACGCCAGGTTGCGAGATGATAAGAGGCACACATGAGACCATCTTGAAGATGCGTCTATTAGGACCATAAAATATCTAAACGACCCACTAGATGGGTGAATAGGTCCACAAATATCCCCATGTATTCGTTCTAAAAATTGAGGGGATTCAATGTTAACCTTCATTGGTGATGGCCTAATAATCAATTTGCCTTGGCAACAAGCAGCACATGAAAACTCATTATTTGTAAGAATCTTCAGGTTCTTTAATGGATGTCCATTTGAGTTTTCAATGATTCGTCTCATCATTATTGATCCAGGATGACCTATTCGGTCATGCCAAAGCACAAAAGTCTTTAAGTCAGTAAACTTCTGGTTTACGATAGAGTGTGCTTCAATCGTACTTATTTTTGCATAATATAGGCCAGAAGATAAAGTTGATAATTTCTCCAACATATATTTCTGGTCTGAGACAATCTTGGTAATACCAAGGTATTCAACATTCATTTCATTTATTGTCTCAACATGATATCTATTTCGGCGAATATCTTTAAAACTTAACAGGTTTCTTGGGGATTTAGAAGAGAACAAAGCATCTTCTATGACGAGTTTTGTCCCCTTAGGCAGAAATATAGTAGCTCTTCCGGAGCCTTCTATTAAGTTTGAACTACCAGAAATTGTAGTAACATTTGCTTTTCTTCTAAGCAAGTAGGAGAAGTATTTCTCATCTTTGAATATGGCGTGCGTTGTTCCACTATCAATTACACAAATATCTTCATGATTGATCATTGAGGTATCCATATATTCTTCAAGATAAAAGATATAAACGAAATAAACATTATATTATTATTACTAAACAAAAACATTACATAACCTTTTAGTTATTTTACAAGTCTAGGAAAACACATTCATACTAGTTCATACAAACGACGAAAATGAAACATATTTACATTATCATAGATCCATCACCCATCAGGTGATCTATCTTTCCTTCGGGATTCTCAAAGAAATCCGCTACATCTAGATGCATGGGTTCAACAGTATCTTCCGAGATAAAGTTGGCTTCAGCGTTATTTTTCACCTCCTTCAGGGAAGCTTGATATAGCACAACCAGGTGCCTTGGCGTACGACAGGTACGTGACCAATGTCCTTTTCCTCCACATCGATAACATTTGTTGTCTGAATTTTTCTTCTGCACTACATCATGTTTTTCATTCTTCTTTTTACACTGCTGGTGTTGAAGGTTATTATTTAGTGCAAGACGATAACCATGATTGAAATTTCTTCCTCGACCACGATCACGGCCACGACTGGGGCCACGACCTTTTTCACGCCTAGATTGGTGAAAATTTACCGTATTTACTTCAGGAAATGGCATAGAGCCAGTAGGTCGACTTTCATGGTTTTTCATCAGTAAGTCATTATGTTGTTCAGCAACAAGGAGATGTGAAATTAATTCGGAATATTTTTTAAATCCCATTTTTCGGTATTGCAGCTGCAGAAGCATACTTGAGGCAGGAAAAGTGGAAAATATTTTCTCCAACATATCATGGTCAGTGATATTTTCTCCACATAATTTTAATTGTAAGATAATTTTAAACATGGAAGAATTATACTCACTGATAGATTTAAAATCTTGAAGTCTCAAGTGGATCCAGTCATAACGTGCCTGTGGAAGGACGACCAACTTCAGGTGGTCATATCTATCTTTTAAATTGTTCCACAATACCAGAGGATCCTTAACAGTGAGATATTCCATTTTCAAACCTTCATCAAGGTGATGACGGAGAAATATCATCGTCTTGGCACGGTTTTGATTCGATTCTTGATTATTTTCTTGGATGGTGTCTGCTAGATCCATCGCATTAAGATGAATTTCCGCATCGAGTACCCATGATAGATAGCTTTTTCCCGATATGTCTAGAGCAAGAAATTCAAGTTTAGAGAGATTAGACATTATTAAGAAAAGGAAATTTATACCTCCGAGGCTTTAAAAATCTTTACTTGAACTGGCAGAGACTCGTGCTGATAACGTGTTATAAAAGAACTTACTAAAATTCTTGTTATAAAAGAACTTACTAAAATTCTAAAAGAAAGAAAATTTTAGAAGATATATTCTTTCAAAGTATATTTTTATGTTTCATATAGTGGCTATTTATAGCCATACATTAATGCATACATGGTCATTAGTGATGTCATATTCCACATCACTAATGCATACATGGTCATTAGTGATGTCATATTCCACATGACACTCCAATTATTTTACAATATTTTTCAAATTATAAAAAGTTTTTTAAAATAATAAGATATAGGATACATACATAGTTAATGCAGTGGCGGATTCAGAATTTTCATTCAGGAGGTTCGAAAAATAAAAATATTGAAGTTTTTTAAAATAATAAGATATCAGATACATACATAGTTCATGCAGTGGCGGACACAACAGTGGCGGACCCAGAATTTTTGTTTAGGAAGTTCGAAAAATAAAAATATTGAAGTTTTTTAAAATAATAAGATATCGGATACATACATAGTTCATGCAGTGGCGGACACATGATTTTCGTTCAGGAGGTTCGAAAAATAAAAATATGGATTCGAACCTGGGGCATGCAGCTTAATATTCAGGGGTCTTACCATTGAGCCATCTAATGTTAATTGTTATTGAGGGGGTTCAAAACGTATACATCTACAAAAACATAGAAAATTTACCTTATATATATCGTGTATTTTTTTGTCGAGGGTGTTCGGGTGAATACCCTGGACCCAATGTGGGTCTGCCCCTGAGTTCATGCATGTATTGGAGATGAAATTTTTGTAATTTTTTAAAATGATAAAAAAATTAAAAATTATAATAAAGTAAGATTAGGTAATTTATTCGTATGGCTAGTTCAATTGGATTGATGGTTAGAGCATTTAAAAAAGTTAGCAATTTGATGAAAGTCTTCCATTATAGACTCCTTAATTAATCATACATCTAAGAGTCATTTAGTTGAGTGTATGATAATAATACTAAATAGGTTGAATAAATGATATTAAATTGGTTATCATGAGATTATTTCTTTTGTGAATTTGAAATTTTTACAACACATGTTATCTCATAATTTCAAAGTAGGAGTTGAAATACTTGAGTCTTTTCTTGGCCCCGAAACGACGTCTAGGATTCGTGTATGGCATCATGTTTTTTCTTTTTATATATGATAAAGTTTTTCTCATGCTTATTCAATTTCACTTTACTAATAGTTGTAAATTGTAATACAAATTTGAATAGATTGAATTAATATATTTTTTTAATTTGTGTCGTTGACTCATTGTTATATACTTTTGTTTTTATTTAATTTTTTAAAATTACAAACTTATGTTATTTAATTGCAAGTTATATTTATAACTTCAAAAGATTCAAATTCAAATCTTAAAAAATTAAGCTCAATTTTTCTTTTTTCTTTTTTTAAATTTTTGTCAAACTTAATAAGTAAAAACTTAAAAAATATATATCTTTAAAATAAACTTTAAAAAAATTACATTATAAATTTCAAAACTATTAAAATTTAAACATAGAAAAATAAAAAAACATTAATATTTTCATGATTCAAAATAACTTAAAAAATTATCATTTTTGAAATATGTGTCGTCTCGTTCCGGTACGATCCCGGTATACAGTGGAACAGGACGAAACCAAATGTATATCCCGATAATTCCGATCTGATTCATTCCGGTACCGGTCAACAAACCAGTCAACTTCTCCCGTTCCAATCTGGTACCAATTTGTTCCAGTCCGGTGGTTCCGGCCTGAACCGATGCCCACTCATAGTTACCCTCAGGTTCAACCAAGACCTTGACATATTAACGTTTGCACCTAGCTGATAGAAATCTGTGAACACCATACATATGCTCCTCTGCTATTTATGAAATGTGAAACTCATGAGCCGCGATGGTGATTACACTAAGAGCAAATAAATTTTTGGATAGCAGTGTGGAAATTATGCATCAAAAATTTGTTGGATGCGATTTCCTTTTTCACTTGGTTTGAGATTTTGGAATTGCTGATGAAATCCTCTCTTCTTGTTTATGTTCTTTTCCTATTATGCGTTTCTTTTTCATGCTAATGGACTAATTGAGATCATACCTGTAGAAAGATAGATCTTTTTCATTTTCCCACAAAGCAGTATTAATTTGCAGGGTAAGTTTTAACACTTCGGCAAATGCAGCTAACGCAAATTACTATTATTTCATAACGTTTAGATAGTGGGAAATTTATTACTAGGAAAAAAAAAAGGAGCGAATTTATAAAATGATTTTTCAATTGATTACCAGAAAACTATCTCCAATGTCATTCAATGTGGCTAAGCTGCTGCGTGGATTTTACCATCTGAACATAGCAGCCGACTATCTGTTGGTCTAACTTGTAGTAGTACTCCATCCTCTCCAAAGGTTTCAAATCCAGGTCAATGAAATATGCCTAGTGATCAGCACCAAACAAAAATCGCTCAAGATAAAACACTACTTCAGTAAAAAGGTGATTAGAAAGAGAGATTTTTTATTGTGGAATATATTATTCAATAACCCAAAAGGAGTTGGGACAAGAGGAAAAGGGAATAATACCTTATAATCAAAACTTTGGTTGGTTGATTCTAAGGAAACCATGCTATATGGAGATTCCACACTCCCATCTTCTCGAGGTCTAAAACTAATCATCATGCTCAGGTCCTTTGCAGTAGCAGCAATCAAGTAATTCCTCACAATCTTCATGCTTTCATCGTTCGAGATTGAATGCAAAGAACTGTATCTTTCTGACAATTGATCTTCAACTGATAGTTTAGTACATACCGCGCATGGTTGGGAAATGACATTGTAATATGCATGAATTGCACCTTCAATGTCTGCATTGTCTAACTTCTGGACTTCAAGAACCTTATTTAGCAGTCCTGAACTAAAAATGGTCTTGGAAATGAGATCTAGGAAGCATTGGGTCCGCTGTCCATCTACAGCTTGAATTACACACTTCAGTGCATTTTCAAATGTTTCACCAACTTCACAGCTTGTAGCGTCTGCATTACCACCTACACCCCCTAATATGAGAGAACCATTCAGGAAAACTCGGAAATTGTTTTGTGGGGTCTTGAAAAGGCCCTTTATTGCTTTGTGTACCCTATCACTGGATCCAGAAAACAAATCCAATGGATCATATGCACTTATCTCTGATATCTGATACAGCAGAAGCAACCCAAAAAAAAATTCAAAAAAAGGAGAAAATGATTAAGAAAAAGGTCCAACATAAGCATAAAGCTAATAACTGTACATAATAAAAAGTAAACAATACTTGAACTCGACAGGGGAAAAGGGGAAAGTTTATCAAGTCCATGCTGCAACTGAATTAAGAAATCCACCAGACAGATAAAAATTAATCACCTTTCCTTGGTGCAACTTTAAAGCCTGATGCATCTTGAAACGAGTTACACTCCTTTTGATACTGTTTTCTGATGCAATAAATTCTGAAAGCGGAAGAAATCCGCATTTAGGCTGGCTTCAGCAAAAGAAATGGAGACACAATTAAGAAAATTGTACTAAATAAACATAATATTGTAAATTAAAAAAGATTAAAGTGAAACAGCATGAATATGATATTAAAGAAGAAGAACCAAATAAAGCTATGAAAAAGTACCTTTATTTCAACAGATATACAGAAGTCTTCTTTAAGTGCACCTGAAAGATGAAAACAGGAATAATGAAATAAGCAATATTGCCAGATCAAAATCCATATTTAGATGTCGTGCTAGGCCAATCAAAAGTTCAAAACCAAATAAAGTGAATTTTCCTTGTTTCTCTTTGTCAACAAATGAACCAAAACTGCAGTCAGCCTTGTTGATAAGTAGCATACTTAGAATAGCTGCAATGTATCTATAAATATCCAATCTCTTAAAACAGAGGTATAATATGGAGGTTAATGCCTGGATTGCCAACTAGAAATATCGGACATGTGACATTTATCATTGTTGTTCAACCTTTATTTTTGGATCTCATATTTATCATTAGCTTGATATAAAAACTAGTCTAGCAATATAAATATACACATTAAAACTTTGGTAAGAAGCAAGGGACAAGAAGAGTTAGAAAACTATTACCACGCGGGAAAAGCGAATGATCAGATATTAGCAGTACAGAATCACACAGGGGGTTGACCATAGCGGCATCAACACGCCAAGAAGGACGCTGACATAGAACATTGTTATCAACTGTTTCCAGAAATTCTCGGGTCACAGGGATGTGAATCTGTCAAAATGGAAGAAAAAGATGGCAGTATTTAGCAATTTGATTTCCATGTTGACAGCAACCCATATGCTAGATATAACACAAATTTGCAATCTTTCATAACTGAAATCTAGAGGCCCATAGTTCAGCATAACTTGATCAATTAAGTTTTATCCTAGCAAGCAGCAATGAACAAAAAATAGTCCTCTAAAAAAATAAACTGCATAAGAAATGTCCTAGGATTTAACGGTGAAACGTTAGGTTATATGATTATTGGTAATAAATTCGAACTTCTTGATAATGTGCAGAATGCCTAATTATTATTTCTAGTCCGCGTAGATTAAAGGTGTCCAGAAAAGGGAGAATAAGTAAGTTATTTTTCTCCATTTCCAGAGAAGAAAAGATGATTTCAGGCAAACCAGATCTAATACGAAGTGATAAAAATTAGGTGGCATGTACAAGGCTAGCAACATACCCCTGCATCAACATTCTTTGAACCCAACAGTGAGCACATCACATGCTGCACAAAACAGTATTCAGCCATTTCTTTTGTAGGAGCTGATACAAGCTCTTTAAATTCTTTCCACATGAGGCATTCCAACTCGGTTAGACCTGGATGACCATTCTCACGTTGAGATCCATTCCTTGGTACCTTCTGTACCCGCAACACTTTTCCAACCTATACAAAACGCAGGAGAAGAGGATGCTACTGAGATATACAAAAACAAATAGTTTCTTTTGAACAAGTAACAATACTCCTGTTTCAATTTGGTTATCTTACTTTCCTTTTTAGTTCGTTTCAAAAAGAATGTCTCTTTCCTTTATTGACATCTCTTTAACTCTAACTTTCCACATGACATGTTTAAGACCACAAGATTAAAGAACATTTTGGTGCGTTCTACATATCTTTAGTTCAAGACACAAGATTCAAAATTCCTTTTTACTTTGTTATACTCCATGAAAGTTTTCCCAAGTCAAAACCAAACAACAAATTGAAACGGAAGGAGTAGCATGTTTTGCAGATCAGATCTCTCTTTCTTCTGTTAGCATTTGAAGACGAGAAAAGTCGAACTCATTCCTCATCGAGTTACTCTTACTATACTATTGCTGAGGTCAATAATTTGTTAAACAAACAGTGAATTCCAAGGAGGAATACAATGACATTTAGCACTAGTGCACTCTTTTAGTAGGATCTTTTTGTTTAATTATTTAGACAACTTGAGAACCAAATAGTTTACTACTCTTATTAGACACTCCATTAACTTTTTCGAGTCTGAAAACAACACCTTCATGAGATGATGTACCCCCAATGAATCAGATCATTATACAGCTTATGAAAAGCAAAATTCATTTCCAGTATCTTTTTAATTATATCTTTCAATTTTTATTATCTCCTTTTCTAGTTCCAAGGGATCTAGCTAAGTGATTAAGGCATGAGTGATACAATCTGAATTAATCAGGAATACGCAGAAAAATACGATACAACAACATACTCAATATAGTCTCACAAGTGGGATCCACACAGCATAGTGGGATCCACCTAGCATAACCCGAACGTTATCCCTACCTTGTAAAGCAGAGAGACTGTTTTCGACAAACTCTCAACCCAAAATAAGCAAAAAAACAATATTTACAGAGACATAAGCAGTGACAATAGCCTAGACACTTTCCTAAAAGTAAGAAGGTGAAATTCCATATTCTTAACTACTAGAATCTTCTCTGTTCCCTGAAATTGTTCACAATTCAAAAAGATCTAAATTAATTTCAATTCGCTTAACAATTCATCAGATACAAATTACAACTGTTCGAATATAAGTATAAGAAAGATAAAAATCATACAAGATCAGGATGTTCTCCACTATAAGCAAGCACTAGATTGACAGCTCCTTCTCCTCTATAACACCATTCTCGAGCATTATTCGCCTGCAAAACCATCGCCATCTGCTAATCCTGCTAATTAACAACAAACAATCACACAATTTGTTATTATAATTACTGATTCACTGAGTTAGTAATCAACAAATCGCCATTAAACCTGTGTTATTCGAACCTCTCTCAGTTGTCACGTCCAGTCGGGTTTCGATACGCTACAGTTTAGCCTATATTATATAACATGTGCTCACTTATCTTCGAATCAGAACCTTTGAGGGTCCATCCCATTAAATAATTAAAAAATAAATTCTATTTACTATAATATTTCATTATCATATAAAGTGGAATGTAATTTTTTATAATTCAAATCCAATTTTTTTTCATTTGTTGATGAAGATAGAGTTTTATTTACTGTATTAAATTAATGAAAATAAAAGGTGGATCAAAATATTGATATGAATAGAAACTAAGTCTAAATTTGATAGATGATAACTTCCTTCGTTTGATAATTTTAATACTAATCATGAAAATTGATATGTGTTTATTATAGATGATTTTTATGTGATAATTGTAACTCGTAAACGAATAAGTTTTTATATTTTTAATTTATAAGATTAACTTTTTTAAAGTTGAGTGGTAATTCGTTGATAGATAGCGACAATTCGAAAAGACAAAATCTCCCTTACCCTAAGCACCCCTAAACCAAAATGGTTTACAGAATCTTAGCTATTCTTATAGGATAGTAAATTAACATGAAATTACTTGATGATTTTATTTAAATAATATCACTCTCATTAAATTTCTCGAGTCAATTATAGAGTATGAAATTTCACGATATAAACTTTCTTAAAAGTATATGAAAGATGATAAGTAAACAACACTACTTCAAAAGGAATTAACATTGACTTACAAATTGCAGGAAACATGTTGTAGAATCATATGCTAAAGACATATATTTCCTTTTATTCTTTTCAAAACTTATGTCATGGACCATCCAATTTGCACTTGCAACTATTTTTTAGAAGAAAGCATAAGGCCATAAAATATCATAATTTTATACACTAAAAAGTATTGGGTTTGAATATAGGGCCGGTTAATATTTAGTTTGACTTAAATGAATCATCGATCAATTATAAAAGCCTTGTAAAGCATCAATCCAAATACAATTTTGGGGATCTTTCATAAATATTATTTTTGCAAATATAGTTGCAAGATACACTATATTCGTATGTATGTTATATCTAATTCTAATTACTTATATTATACGAATATAGAATTTGATGATTATAATTTATATGTATGTGTGTTTGCTTTCAAAGCAGAAGCTGAATGTATAAGTATATACATGAAGACGTCAATTGTATGTATGGTAAACTGTATTTTTAAATTGTATACGTAGATCAACTATATAACTATACAGAACTCCATTGATATATATTATGCACTCATAAATGTATTTTGTATATCTATTGTTAAAATAGATAAATATCACTATTGTAATTTTTTTTAGAATACAATTACAAAAATAATAAAGGAACAAAACCGCTACATCAAAGAATTTAAGTTCAAAAAAGCCCAAATAAAAAGAATTGGAATGTTATAAACTTATCATAAGGTCAAACTACTTCTACATGAAAGAAATTTAAAAAATGTGATTTATACCACTTAATCGAACATGGCCTACTGAAAAGTAATTGTTTTCGAATGTTGTAAATACAATTTGGATGTGAAGTGTCTTTCAACCTATGGTTCTTAACTCATCTTTGATTTTAGGAATTTTGATGCATAAATAAACATGTGTAATATATCATTATATATCTCAATCAATTTGAATATAGTACATTGAAAATAAAAATGAAAAATTTAAATGAGCGTACTTATTGATTGAGATATATGAAATTTTAATCTTAATGTGAAACACATTGTTTGAAATAGCCTTATTTTTAAGCTAATAAGTAACTTGACATGACATTAGTATATAACTTTTACTAAAATATCTCGAATCGGACAGTTTTTAGTCACGCTGCTCTATTTCAAACATTTCATGTTACATGGAGTATTAATTGTCAAAAGAGTTGAATCCTGACATTCTATCTCTAATGGAATTAAGTTTCAAAATTCCAGTTAGTCAAAATTTTGTGGGTTGAAAACTCATTTTGAAATTATTCTTTTGATATTTTATTTCTTTATTGGACTTGAAAATGTGGTGATTGTGAAAGTCTTAAACTTTATAATGATATTTGCATCAACAAAATTATGCGTACACAATAACAATATGAAGTTAATAATTACGTCTCAAGCTCAGATATTACATAATCGTCTCAAACTCAATACAATGTCCTTCATGATATTCATATATACTCCTTTTATTTCAATTTATGTAACACTTTTCGTTTTTTAACAATCAAGCAATTAAGTTTGATCAGAAATTTATGCATAAAATCATTAAATGTTTTAGCAATTCAAAATATATAAACGATAAAATTATAATCAAGACATACTTGTTTGAATTTCGAAATCTGAAAAGTGACAAACAACTCAAAAATCTTACATAATACTTTTATCATATGCTTCCTCTATATCAATTATAAATACGCTGAGAAAAATTTTCTTCTTTAATTTCCACAATTACATGAAATAAATATCTGTAAATGTTTAGATGTGAAGTTAAAGTTTGCACAAAATAAAACATGTGGACATAACACATCTTCAATCAAATTTAGGTTGTTAAAAGTAAAATGATTATTTTTCTCTAACGCAGGTGGCCATGTGATTTGGATTATTATTATAAATTTTTTTCACTTCTCCCTCTTCTTAAAATCAATTTGAGTACCCAACATCTGAAAAGTAAAAATATTTTTTACAGAAATAACGTGTGTATATATATATATATATATTTTTTTTTTTGATTAACGGGGATAACTTTTCAAAAATATATATATATATGTCATTTTTTCATCCTAAAATTTCTTAACTTTATTTTGTTTCACAAATATTACAACATTCAAGATAATATCATGAAACTCGATCAAACTTAGTACAAAAAACTAATTTTTCAAATAGCGAAGAGCGATTTGGTATGACATGACATAAAAATTTTAACATTCGTTATAAAATATTTCATCAAAAAATTCATCATTATATAATATTATATATATATATATATATAATTTTAAAACAATGAGAATTTGAATAATTTGTATTCCTTATTTACACTATTAACCTGTTAAATATAGATTACACAAAAATAATTTTAATATAACTATTACTCTTATATCTATATTTTACTATATTTATATATTTAGCTTACGTGTCAAAAACGTTTAATTTATTTCTTAAACGCAAGAAGTAAGTCAGCCCACAAAAGTGTATTATTTACTGTCTCTTCTAATTTAGAAATTTTCTCTTACGTACCATCAATTAAAATTTAAAATGGATTTCACGTGGATTTTATTATAATTATTTTTATTTTATTTTTGCAACTTCTGGCCAGTAGCATAGTACAATAATATAGTATATGGCCGATAAAATTCAGGCCACATAAATTTTAACTTTTTGATATAGATAAAATGAACCCGTAACAAGTACCACTTCGAAAAAATCGGAAAAATTGAAATTAACTATGACTTTTGTTGTTAAATTATTAATTTTGTAACACATTTCATAAAGTAAATTCTACGGAATATCAAAAAGGAACATACCCTCACTTTATGATTGTACTATTCTAAGTGTTTTTGAGTATCACCTTTGCTTTGGAAGAACTTTTAACAAGAAAGTTATGAAGGAAAAAAACCTTAAAGATCTTCTAACCTATGTCCATCACGTTGTGGGATGCTAATAGAGTCACATGTGTATTTATACGTGGTATTTCTTCTATTCAGATTATCAAATTAGAAATAATAAAAGATGAAAAGAAAAAGAAAAAAACTATTTGAATCCACACAATTTGAATCCTTAATTCTCTCATGCACCAATCTACAATCTCGGGTACTTGAGAGGATTAAATGTCTTAATCGTTAAAGAAGTAGTGTACCTCAAATTTCGATAATTTCAACGAACTCAAAAAGACAACAACGATATATCAAACAGATATAATCGATTTTATTTGGTAAGAAAAATATGCAGAAGAAGGGAATAATTCAATGCAGAAAAATGAGAGAAAGTCTCTCTATTTATAGCTAACAAAGGGTAAAGGTCACAACTCTTCGGAAAAAATATCACGTTTCAAACGATCACAACCCTTTAGAAAATACATAACTTTTCGTAAAGATCACAACCCTTCATTTCTTATTCACGCCTTTAAAATACAACAAATATATTGGCTAGAGACTTCGATAAAAACTTATATTATCCTAGCTAGAAACCTATCCGTAAAATACAATTTCCTAGCTAGAAACCTATCCGTAAAATACAATTTTCCTGTAGTATCATAATTTATAATTTCCTCCCAAAACTCTGAATATGCATAACTTAAAAGAAAACTAATTGCCTCATTTATTATTTTACTTAGGAGACTAAGGTTTAAATTAGTTTTACATTAATTCGATATTTTAAACAAAAAATTTAGATATTCAAAAACTGTATAAAAAGTACTATAAATTACAATTTTTTGCATATCAATATGATAAAAACATGTCTTAAAATATTAATCAAAATTCTTATATTTTCATTCTAAAAATAGAAATCATGACAAGTAATAGCAGACGGAGGGAATAACTGCCAACTATGTGAATTACATTAAAGTATCTGCTACAGACGTAAATTAAATATCCCAAACACAAATTATTCGTAGAATTAAGAAAAATATTAAATTTATAAGGCAGTATGAATCTTAAAAAACATAGTACATGGCCGATAAAATTCAGGCCACATAACTTTTAACTTTTTGATGTAGATCAATGAAACACGTAACAAGTGCTTAAAAAAAATTGAAATTAGCTATGACTTTCGCTGTTGAATACTTAGGGTGTGTTCGGTATGAAGGAAAATATTTTCTATGAAAAATATTTTTTTAGAAAATGTTTTTCTGAAAATAAGTAGATTTTGGACTTATTTTTTATATTTGGTTGCTGAGTAAAAAATATTTTCATAAATGATTTTAAGTGTTTGATTTATGAATGAAAAATATTTTTTGAGAAACATCTTTTATTTTTACTAGAGTAGAAAATAATTTACGAAATTGAAAATATTTTTTAGAAACAATTTTTTTTTTGGAGGGGGGGGGGGATGAGTATGTATGGGATACGTGAAAAAATATTTGAGGTTGAAAATATTTTTTAAAAATAAAATTAATTTTTTTGGGGGGTGGGGGTGGGGGTGGACAAGGGTTAGGTGAAAAAATAAAATTTTGAAGTTTAAAATATTTTTTAAAAATAAAAATAATATTTTTTTGGTTGGGGAGGGGGGGGAGGGTCTGATAGGGAGGTGGGTAGGGGTTAGGTGAAAAATAAAATTTTAAAGTTTAAAATATTTTTTAAAAATAATTTTTTTAGGGGGGCTGGTAGGAGGGTAGGGGGGCTGGCTGGGGAAGGTAGGAGTTTTAAAATAAAAATATTTTTAAAAACGAACTCAAATATTTTTGGGAGGGGGGGATGGTCAGTGCTAGGTAGGTGGGGACGGGGGTCAGAAATCGGGTGAAAAAAATTAAAATTGAAAATATTTTAAAAATTAATGTTGTTGTCCAAAAAAAATGTAATTTGAAGTTGGAGAAGAGTTTTGGAATATATGTTTTCCTTAATTTTTGAAGGAAAGTCATTTTCCTTAATTTTGAGAAAAATGAATTGATTTGAAAAATATTTTCCAAGACTTTTGTCCCAACCAAATATGAGAAAATTGAAAACATTTTCCAAAAACTGTTTTCCTTCGTACCAAACACACCCTTAAATTATTAATTTTCAACACTCGTCATAAAGTGATGAAGGAAAAACTCTTAAAAATCTTCTAACCTATTTCTTTCACATTATGGGATGCTGATATAGTCACATGTGTATTTATATGTGTTATTTCTTGAATTCAGATTATCAAATTAGAAATAATAAAAGATTAAAAAAAAAATTATTCGAGTTCACATAATTCATTATGTGTCCTTAAAAAATTTATTAATTCACTCAAGTACTCGAGATTGTAGCTTAATTCATCCCAATATAAGACAGAATAACCATTAAAGAACTAGTGTACCTCAAACTTTGATAATATTACACACACGACCGATCGATTTTAATTTGTAAGAAATGTAAGCAGAAGAAGCGAATAACTTAATGCAGAAAAAATGAGAGAAAATATCTTTATTTATAACCAACAAAGGGTAAAGGTCACAACTCTTTGAAAAAAAACACAAACTTTTAGAAAGGTCATAATCTTTCGAAAAAAGCACAACCATTCAAATGATCACAATTCTTTAGAAAAGACACATTAATCTTTTCATAAATATTAATCCTTCAAAAAAGTTACAATCCTTCGAAAAAGTCACTACCATTCATTTCCTATTACACCATTAAAACCTAACAATATATAGACCACATACTCTAGAAACCTTTCCGCAAAATACAGTTTTAGTAAAGTCTCATAATTTATAATTTCTTCCAAAAACTCTGAAAATGCATAACTTAAAAGAAAACTAATTACCTCATTTATTATTTTATTTAGGAGATGAGGTAAATAGTTAATTACCAAGTATGTGAGTTACATTAAAGTCTCTACCAGAGACGTAAATTAAATATTTTAACACAAATTATTCGTAGAATTAGAAAAAAAAACTTAAATTTATAACGTAATATAAATTTTAAATATTTGTGTAATTATAAATTATCTCATCACTAAAAATAATTAGATATTCTTTCCAAGATAAACTAAGAAGGAAAATCTACATATAATCAAAACTTAGGAATAAATAAGATAATGTCACACCTATGTACGCAGTGACAGATCCAGAATTTTCATTAAAGGGGTTCGAAAAAAAGAAAATAGTGGTTTGAACCCTAAACCACTAAGTCAACCTTTAATCTTATATTCAGAAGGTTCAAAATGAATATAAAAACATAAAAATTCTTTAAAATACTTTAAATATACAACGTAATTTTTTGCCGAGGGGGTTCGAGTGAACCCCTTCGGCATACTCTAGGTCTACCCCTGTATATACGACAGATAAATTTATCTGCACCGGATTTTTACACCAATCCAATACATGCATGCCATGTGTTTAAATTTATAGTTCATTTTACTTAACCTTAATTAATTAACATGTATTTTACTTCATTAAATCACATAATAATGAAAATTGAATTAGTTTGGTGTAAACACTCGGCGTGAATAAGTTTTTTCCAGGTAGGACCAACATTAACATTAATATTCTTTTTTACAATTTTTTAGAGCTTTTTATCTAATTTTTCTTATTAAAAATTAAATATCTACATTCATGGTATAATTTAAAGTCACTTGTATGACTACATATATATTTTTGTGGCTGTGATGAAACAAAGTACAAAAATTAAACCACAAGGAATATCTAGTCATAGGTTGGTGAAGCCTATAAATAAGTAACCATAATTTCTATTATTTTCATCACTACAAGCTTTTTAAGAAAAGAAAGAAAAAAATAGAGAGGAGAAAGAAATAGTAATAATAATAATTATAAAGATGGAAGTTATGCAAGTACTTCATATGAATAATGGAGAAGGAGAAACTAGCTATGCTAAAAACTCCAATATCCAGGTTAATTACAATTTCTTATATACATATATATATTCATTAAATAATTTAAACAATAGTTGAAATAATTATTTATTTTATGTATCATTATTTTTAGCAAACATAATTTTGTTTTTTCTCTAAATAAATCAATGCATGCATGAGTTTGGCCATTTGAAAATTACACTAAAAGATACTCTCAAGGGAAATAATATTCTTCCAAGAGTGGAATTGAATGAGCCCTGCCAGCTTGGCCTACTTTCTAAGCTAATATAATATTAGTATACTATATTCTTTTTGTCTATTAAGTTTTTAAAATTCTACTCGAAAATTTAAAATTTGATTTGATTATTTAAGAAAATCGATTCAATTATCATTACTTAAAAATAATGCAAAAATCATCGTACAAGATCGGTTTAAAAAATCGAAAAACTGATCTTGTTTGTTGGTATTTCATTTTTAATTGTTTCCAAGAAAAAAAAAATAGAAAATCAATAGATGTCCATCGATTTGAAAATTAATAAAAGAAGTTTTTAGTTTATTAATTCTTTATATAAATTAAGGAACTTAGTTGGTTTTTGAAGTGAAAAATGTATTTAAAGAGTAAATAAATGGAAATATTTTATCAAAGAGCATGTGTAATTAAGTAGAATTGCCAAAGTCATAAAAAAATTAATCTATTAACTACATTTTTTAATATCCAAATTTTTTCTATCCGTTGATTTTGGCTCTCAATTTTAATAGACTCAATTTTCGTACATTATATTATATTTAAAAAAATGTTTCATATTTGATTTTGTAGAGGAAGATAATATCAGCAACGAATTCAACACTTAAGGAAGCAATTTTAAACGTTGTGTTCAACAATAACAAAGATATGCTAGAGAGCATTGGCATTGCGGATTTGGGTTGTTCTTCTGGACCGAAC
Source organism: Solanum lycopersicoides (assembly GCA_022817965.1). Lineage (NCBI taxonomy): Eukaryota > Viridiplantae > Streptophyta > Magnoliopsida > Solanales > Solanaceae > Solanum > Solanum lycopersicoides. Next base: position 92,973,264 of record CM040621.1, on the reverse strand, counting down.
ACATTACTAGTCGTTTCTGAGATTATAGATATCATAGATGAAACATCTCGAAAATCGGGTATATCCTTCCCGGAGTTGAAAATTTCTCTTAATGATCTTCCTGGGAATGATTTCAATGATGTATTTAGGTCATTGCCATCATTTTTTGATAAAGTTAAAAAAGAAAAAGGTGCAGAAAATTGTTATATTGTTGGAGTTCCTGGTTCATTTTATGGAAGGCTTTTTCCACAAAAGAGCATGCATTTTGTTCACTCTTCTTCTAGTCTCCATTGGCTCTCTCAGGTTAGTGTAACTAATTTAAATGTGATTGTACTATTCATATTTTGAATTATTACTTATCGACGATGACTTATAAGTAGTATTTAATGTCTTAATTTCCTTTTTAGTCTGTTTAAAAAAGAATAATTCTTTTCTTTTTTGATAATACTTTAAAACTTTTCACGTGACATGTTTAAGACCAGAAGATTAAAGGACGTTTTGATACATTTGATATAACTTTAATTTAAAACTATAATATTAAAAAATCTTTTTTTTTAAACTTTGTTACAAGTTAAATTAGACCATTTTTTTTAAAACGGAGAGAATACTTTCTTTATTTGGTTTCTATGATATGTACTCAAATTATATTTGTAAAGAATTTATATTTGAATTATATTATCAAATCGAAAATTTAGTAATTTAACCCCTGTGCTCTAGCTTTCATACAAGAGTTAATTTGCTATTACCTATATCCAAATAATTCCGAATTGTTTAGTTAACAATTTGGGGGTGTTTGATAGGAAGGAAAATGTTATTTTTTTTTCTTCTCAAAATGAATTCTTAGAAAACACATCTTTTTAATTAAAAAAAAAAGTGAGTTTTTTACTTATTTTTTAGTTTTAGCTAGTAAGCAAGAAAATTTACAAATTTACATGTCATTAGAAAAATTCTAGACAAAATAGGAAATATTCTCCAAACATTTTGACCGATCAGATATAAAAAATTAAAAAATATTTTCTTTCATACCCAAAGTATCCATTTTTTGTTTTAAAAACAAAAACAAGATATAAGATGACTAAGATTGCTAAGCTCCAATCTGTTCTTGATTAAAAAGTTGTCTCTAATTTATTATTGAAGTAAATGTATTATAATTAATTAGCACCACAAAATTAAAAGGAATTGACTTCACTAGATTTATAAACCATATCTAAACTACCACTTTGATGGAACCAGTCACCCAATATATTTCATTTATTTTCTATTTTTACGTTACCAAAAATGTGTACACGATATTTACAATTTTCTCTTTAATAATAAAATCAAGATGATATTGTACCTTCAAATAATTTAAAAAGTAAGGTATTGTACGTATAAAATTTATGTTTGATACACTACAAAGGTGTAAATGAATTAAAATATTACACAGTTGAGTATCGTAGACAATTTTATTTAACTAAAATTTATTAGTAACTAATAAGTATCGTGTTAAATTATGTTGAATCACACTAATAATGAAAAATTTATTATATTATCAACGTATATAACTTAAATTCAAATACAGGTTCCACTTGGTTTGGGTACTAATAATGCAATGTCATCTCTAAACAAAGGAAAATTATACATATCACATTCTAGTCCAAGTGACGTCATCAATGCGTACGTGTCACAATTCCAGAACGATTTCTCCACATTTCTCCGATCACGTTCGCCGGAGATAGTTGCCGGCGGGAGGATGTTGTTGTCACTAATGGGGCGGAGCTCTATTGATCCCACCATTGAAGATGGTTGTTACTACCAATGGGAACTTCTCGCAAATGCGCTCTCTAATTTGGTCTCAAAGGTAAATTACTTTCTAGAACCGTATCATAAAAGAAAACAAATAAATTTTTTTAGAGACTAACAAATGTGAACAGGACGAATTAGTCGAAATTAAATATTCAATATGATTATCTTTTATTGATTTATTTTTGAGAGTTCAAATCAAAATCGAATTTGGTTCGACATTTTTAGGGATCTTGTAGCTTTTTTTGTGATGTATATACGCTCGTAAAAAATTAAATTAAAAAAAAAGATTTTTTTCTAAAAACAATTATTATATGTGATAATAATAACTAAGATGAGCTTAAACTTAAGGATATGAACGATAAAAAATCAAAAGTATACATAATATAATTTTTTGCACATATCAGAATATTCTAGATAACTAGATTTGAATATACATTGTATCTTGTTATCTAGAATTGAATGAAGATGAGATAAGATAAGTTACAATAATCTATGTATACATTATCTTGAGTACTTATGCTGACAACATAACATATAGTTATAAATTTTGAAAATATTATTAATTATATGTTGTATATTATCTTTTGTCCCTGAAAATATTAAATGTTTGCTTGGGGACCAAATTAATATTATCCCCAAATTAATAAAATAATATGTATTCATACAACATTTTTTTTTTTATGATGTAGGGTCTAGTAGAAAAGGAGAAAATAGACTCATTTAATGCACCATACTATGCACCATGTCCTGAGGAAGTGAAAATTGCTGTAGAAAATGAAGGGTCATTTATAATTGATCGTATCGAAACTTTTGAGATTGAGTGGGAAGCTAGCGTTTCTTCAAGTTCAATATTATTATCAACGGGTCAACAAGTAGCTAAAACAATTAGGGCTGTGGTTGAATCAATGGTGGAAGATCATTTTGGAAATGAAATTATGGATGATTTGTTTAGTGTATATGGTGATCTTGTAGATGATTACATTTACAAGAAGAGAGCTGTTTATATTAATTTGGTTGTTACTCTCAAACGCAAGGAATGATTTTGTGTTCAAATTAATTAGTAGACTAAACAAAATTATCTTTATAAACTCCACATGTCAATAAGGGCGTTGAATCAATACTCTTCTTGTTGAGACCTGCATATAGCGGGAACTTTAATGTATCAAATTATCTTTTTTTTAAAAAAGAAATTAAGTTGAATCAATACATGTCAACTACTTATGTAATATTTGAAAATAAATAATCTATAATATGGTTAGAAAAAAGATGAATCGAAAGAAAAATGTGAATTATATCCTCTTATCGAATATATTGGCTGATTTAAAAGTCAAATTATTTTGACATTGATGTATTATATTTGGATGTGATGTGTCTTCCATTGTGGTTCTTCGTTAACTCTATCTTTTATTCTAAGATATTTGATACATAATGTCTGAATCTAAAAATAAATATAGTATTTTGAAAACAAAAATAAAATTTATAAAATGAACGTACGTATTGATGGGAAGTGTGAGACTTTAGTCCTATTGTGAAACATGTTGTTGGAAGTTGGAATAACCTCATTTTTAAGCAAAGGAGTGATTTTACGTGACATAATAATATAATTTTAACATGAAATACATAGGAATATCTTTTTTTGGACTTACAAACATATTTGCACTAATTAAAGTTACCCCAAAGATAATATATATTTTTTTTGTTTTAATTTATTTATCTGATTTTAAGTTAAAACGAAAATATTTAAAAAATAATTTTTTTAATGTTATGATTTTAAATTAAAAATATGTTCAATGAACTAATTCAAATACACTTTAATCTTATAGTCTTGAATATGTTATACTGAAGTCTGAAAGTTAAAATTTAAAAACTACAAAAAAAAATCAAAAAATATTCTTTTTAAAATGAGCTAAAAAAATGAAATGAAGAAAATAAATACTTGGATGCGATGTGCTTCCAACTTGTAGTTCATGAATTATTACTATTTTCTTTTCAGAAAAATAACCCTAATAACATACCATACTGTGTTAAACTTAAAAAAGATTGACTTCCCTATATTAATAGTGGAAAAGAAAATTACATCGATAATTTATTTTTAGAAATATTTATTTTTTTAAATATGTTGATGTATTGCTAATATTTAAATAAAAATAACAAAAAGAATATTATATAGTAACTTAAACTTTAAATTAATTATATGAGTTTGTTTAAAATTCTTATTTGGTTATCAAAAATAAGAAGAATTGTTTTACCAATTTCTTATCCTCATTATTATCACATTCTTCACTATAAATATTTCTAAAAATGAACTGACAATATAATTTTCTTGTCTAACTGTCCGCCAAGAGAAATTAATCTCAAATAACACAATTATGGCAGCTCACACAGTAGGTAGCTAGTTACAGAAATAACTAAACGAATTAGATGATTTTTTGTACTATTCCTTAAGTTAATGAGTGATTTCACTTTAATTTTAACTAATTATAAGACATTTAAGAAAACTTTATTGGTCCACCATCTCTAATATTCTATAGTACTACTATCCCCACATAATTACTAGGTAGGTCCCTATGTACTTTTAATATACTATGCATGAATTTTGAAATTAAAAGTTTTTAATTTGAATCCCACATTTTACGATATGTATTGTGTGGAGGAAAATTTAAGTTAACGAAATGTTATACGAAGAAGGTAGAGATGAAGAAAATATTATTATCAAGGGGTAAACAAGCGGCTAAAATAATTATGGGTTTGTTTGGTAATTAGTTAGAGTTATACATGTATTGTAATGTAGGAACCAGTTATGAGTGAATCTATACATTATTTCATCTTCTATATCTCGCATAATAATTCATTAATTCTCTCATGTATGGAGTTTATGAAATATCAATCAAACATCGTATAAGTTATATGAAAATCAATGTATACATAATTTATTTTTTATTCGGCTATCAAACGGACTCTAGTTTCATCAATGGTGAAACCTAATATGAAAATGAAATTGTTAGATTATTTATTTAGTGTGTATAGTTATTCTAATTACAGTAAATCAAATGAAATATTCAAAATTTTGAACATTAATTCATAAAATTCAAAATCTAAATCATAATTTTATAATGGAACATAGCCAAGCAATAAGGTAGTGGATGAATTAGTTGGCTAAATAGGGATATTTTGAATAACAAAAAAAATCGTCGTATCAAAGAGCACTTAAAAATCCCTCAAGTGGAAACATCCATTTACACATTTCATAATTACTTCTCCACTAAATTAAAAAAAATAAAAATGAACGACTCAAATTTATTTTAAATTTTTTTGGAAACTTTAATTTCTCTACAAATAGAATTAATTAACAAAGGCATCTTATTATCTTTTGGTAATTAGGACTTAAGAATTCTATAGGAGTAAAAAAAATGTTTTCTTGGTTTTGGTACATATTTCCTTGTTTGGGATTATTATTATTATTATTACAAATCTTATGGCATAATAATACCGGAAAAACTCCGGCGAAGAAGATTCCGGCAGGCAACCGGGGAATACCGGTCGTCGGAGAAACCATCCAGTTCATGGCTGCCATCAATAGCAACAAAGGCTTCTATGATTTTATCAAGATTCGACGACTTAAGTAAGATTAAGATCCTTTTCAAGTTTGAATTTGTTCATTTGAAATTTTATAATTATGTCATATATATGTTGAAAATAGGATAACATAATGTGCATGTGTGTGGTATTATAAATGTTTAATTATTGTATATGTTTCTAGCAATAATGGATATTTGTTTTTAGTATATTGATCAATTAAGTATGTCTCAATTTCAAATCAGTCCAGCAAATTGAACCCTCAATTAGTTGGTGTATTTTTGTTTTGTTTTTTTGTTAGAAAAACTATGTAATAATACATCATATATATTATAATTATCTATACATTTTTAATATCATGTATCGTACCATTAATTAAAAAAAATTCTATCATATATTGAGGACTAGACTTAAATACATGTATTTTTGCTACCAGATAAACAAAATAGAAAGAGAAGTGAGTGAGATTCGTTATGTATCCCACGTACATGCAAATCACACTTGCTAGCTGCATGTATCTACATGTATCTGGTATGATTCGTATATATCTAAGATAATAGATACATAGGAGAGTGGTGAGCGAGATTGGAGATAGGCGAGAGAGTCAAGCAAGATTTGTTATGTATCACATAATACATGCAAATCAACTTTGATACTATGTATCTAGAATAAATTAGACCTAATCTTGACCACTTGTATCCCAAAAAATGTATCTGAACGTACCAAAACCTGGTAAGATACGTAATATTGCAAAGTAAAATGTATC
>CM040621.1:92954433-92966158 GCA_022817965.1 Solanum lycopersicoides | reverse complement strand
TATAAAGTACGAGACGAAACATTTATTAATGTTTTCTTGAAACGTTTGATTTCTTAAAATATTTATATTTCGAAGGGATTATATATGAAACTAAAAAGATTGAAATAGTTTTGATATATTTTGAAATTGTCACTCTTTTTTTTTTTACTATAAAAATAATAATCTAATCCAATATGACATGACTAAAAAGTAAAGATAATAGACCAATAGATATTTGATGGTTCATTGGTTTGTCTTTTTCCATAAATTTTCAATTTTGATGAAATATTTATGGATTTTTGTTCATCATTTCATTGTTCATTATGCCTTTAACTGAAACGTATCTTAACTCGTGCTCTTCCCTCAGATTTTGTCTCTCTCTCTCTCTCTATAATGCCTCTCTATATTTTGTACAAATCTTTCTCCTCAATCAATTTTGAAAAACTCCTATTTGATTGAGTATTTGTCCAATTGCTACAATTTTTGTTTCACCATATCCGACACACGTATTGAAGTCTAACTAATATGAGTTAGCGCCCATTTATAAGGGTGACTCGTGACGTACCCAATAAGATTTTTTCATTCTCACAGATCGAACTCGAAATCTTTAAGGGACCTTAATCTTTCCACTACAATCGTTGATTAACTGAAAGTTGAGAGATTCACTAAAACACAAATAGATAATTCAATCTAAAATTATTGAGTTTTGCGATAACGAAACACTTTAGTAGAACTGTGGCTCCTACCTCACTATGAATGGTGTAGAAAGTACCATTTGTGGAGTGAGTGGACCAATTCTGTAAGAAAAAAAAAAGGTATCTTCTAATGGACCCCTTAAAATACATTTTGAAAATATATATTTTTCTAAAAGAGAGTGAAAATCAAGTATGCGCCGAAGGGTAAGAAAAATAAAGAGATTCATGACCAAAGATGACTACATTCAAAACCAAACAATTCAACAGATACCAATCATTCATATACAGTACTTTTTTTGTCATTATAAAAACACAATAAGACAAGGCTGAATTTACGGGGAAATTGCTTATCTTTTGGCTCTTCATACCCCCAATCAGCCAATCATCATCTTTACCTTTATAATATTATAATTAATATAACTATAGCTAACATGCCTTAGGTTTAGGTCATTGATTTTCCCACATGCAGTGTGCTACTTAGTCATGCATCTCAATAATGCATAGAATCTCAAACAAGAAGGGCATTGCTAAACATAAATGCTTCAACTGATGAAGAAATATTTTTGGAATGTGCTGTCAATGTTTTATGTTATTCCAATAACAATTTACCAAATTAATCTATTGAAAACGATTTCTCGAGGTACAAGCACTTCTGGGCGTAACTTCCTTTTCCAAGCTGAAGAATTTCTGGGAAACAAGGGGCAAAAGTCTTAACTACAAAGCAGTGACGTATCGATGCTATCCAATAAGTTTGGTATTATTTGGAAGGGTAACAGCCAATATCCATGACTATTCTCCATACAGATGCTCACGGGGTAAAATAAATCTCTGGAAAGCAAAAAAAGAGAGTTGCTTGGGCACTGATCTCATTGGACGATGCTCTTAGCAGCTTTTTCGGGGAGAATATTATCAGGAAGTACAAGCTCGGGAGGTGTTTCACGGACAACACCAATCATAGAATCATATTCCTCATCACGTTTGGCATACTTCTTACGAAGCATCTTTTCAAATTCAATTTCGTCAAAGGACTTGGAATTCTCAGCTGCATGGACACGAGCAAGGTTACAGTAGTTGGTTGCTGACTGAGCAATGAAGGCTATCTCTTCATCAGTTAGCTTCCTCAGAAACTTAGCGGGATTGCCTGCCCAAACCTGTGTCATATAGATTATTCACTATTAAATATGAGCCTTTTAAATCATATACCTATTTGCAGAAGAAGTCAATCATGATGTAGCTTCATGCTGAGTGTTAAATCCAGCAATTCACCAAACTGATTCAAAATGGAATGAGAACAAAAGATGTAACTTGGTAGACTTATGAGACGTTTGAGATTCTTAAAACTCCTTTGAACCCCAATCATAGTACATAGTTAAAACAGTGGGATAACTCAAAGTTTACAGGAAAATCAAACGAGTCAAGTCATAAGTTGGGTGTCAAAGTTTTGGTCTCATATTCACATTACTTGTGACTTTGTAACATATAAGTAACACTGTTGTATCGGACCTTTTCAGAATAGAATAATAGAATTGCATAAGAAGCTGCTTTCTTCACCCACTCTTTTTCTTTAGGAAGAAAATAGACTTTACCTTGTGCAGCAGTAATAAACTAGGAAATTTTGAAGCTCTAATTGCAATCAAGATCAGATAGATAAGGGCAATCTCCTATATGATAATACAGTATTGCCAAATGCAATATCTAATAGAAGACAAAATTCAATCATGTCGCCCTTGCCTCTCTCATATCCAACACAGGTGGGCCAGAGAGTGAAACCCACAAAAAAAAAAAAAAAAAACTCCATACACGTATTTTAAAAGGTGAGGTGTTATTGCTAGCAAAGTAGCAGCAAACCTCAAGAGGAGAGTAGAACACCTCTAATAAAAAGGAGAGTAGAACACCTCCATGGAACTTCACCCATCCAAAGCATTTTAGCAATGCGTCTACCACATCTTTTTAGCAGTGGACTTACAATAAAACAATCATTGGTGATGAGGGAGGACTACTGGATACCTACCTCTCCGGAGGGAATTCTTGTGTTCTGTTTCACAAGGGCTCCTGCAGCAACCATGGCATGTTTCTCTACATGAACACCATCAAGTAGTGTGGCTCCCATACCAATGAAGGCTTCATCCTCAATGGTACAGCCATGTACAACAGCACTATGACCTACAGAAAGCTTAAGTCACTATCCATCAAACCAAGACAACTGATGCTAAGGTCGGCTTGAATGCTTACCAACAGTGACATTGTTCCCTATAATGGTGGGCAGCACCTTCTGACTTATATTTGATTTGGCCACATGAACAAGGGAGTTGTCCTGTATATTGGTACCAGATCCGACACTGATGCTGTTAACATCACCTGTAAAAGAGAAGGCACATAAAATTTAAAAAACTGCAATATAGCAAATACGGAATATTTCTTGCCAACTAATAATCATGACAAAAATAGATGCTGAAGTTGTGTTATCCTTAATTATTAGAAATGATTAAATACAGCCCCCCCCACCCCCACCCCCACCCATGGACAATCATATTTGTGATACATGAAAGGGGAAAAGGATGGAGAAGGGAGAGCTCATATACAAGGGGAAGGGGGAAGCCCACCTGTTGGAATGGGTCATCTACGAAAAGTTTAAAATATCCGAAACAGGAGGTTGAACTGGGATGAGAACACCGTTACCACACCTCACATTTTCGCTGATTGTTTATGTGATAAGAGAAGGGATATGTAATGACACAGTATACATAGGCATGTGTAAGACAGGGTTTTAGGGTCCTTATGTACAATTAAAAACAAAAACCATATAAATGGTATTTTATGCATTTATTCAAAGTTCTTTTTACATTTTTTTTTGAAGTTTACATTCTAAAGTGTCTTGTGGGATTGAAAAGAAGAATATATCAAGGAGATGGGAAGAGGAGAAGAGATTTCCTACATCTATCCCAATGAAGCGTCAATCGGACCGTTGCAATTGTTTTTCGACAGCCAAAAGATGGAAAAGATCTACAAAAATTGTTTCTTTTTTAAATCTGAAACTAGTGACTCAAACAAACTGTTCAAGTTCCAAGAAGCTAAGGTACTCGGACTCTTCCCTTTTGGTGCCGCACCCGTGTCAACACGACATAGGTGTGGGTGTGAGATCTGTGTCCGATTTGGGTACTTTGACCAAAATCGATGGGGAAAGTCGCCACAGTTTTAATGATTCCTGTAATCAATACAAAAGCTAAGGTGAAATTGAAGAAAATGGAATACCTTTTATATATAAATTTCCATATCACTCTTTTCCCTTTAATCACCTTCTAGGATTCTCCTCAAGTTCTCCACATAATATCTCATAATTTAGGTTTTATAACTCTATTTTTAGATATTTTAATTACTTTTAGGCGAATCCCCGCACATGTATCCACATGGATCTATATCCCAGAATCTTAAAAATTAGATCATTGGAGGATCCAACCTCTAGATCTGCACCCGAGCAACTTAGCCAAGAAGCCCCAAAAATAACATTCATTTGCTGATCAATTTTCAAATAGTTTGTTCTAAATTAAGAGCTACACTATTCAAAGAGTACTGCACATACCGCAACTCTAGTACTCTATGTTAACTGCCATACGGAGAAATTGAGAGACGAATATAGAAGGCCAGCAAGCAACAAGATTAACTCTTATTTGCTAATGGATAGCGTGCATCATAACAACTTCACAAATTTATGCACTAGAACAATGGATAAGTCAAGGAAACATGGTTAAAACTGCTATTACTTAAGAATCAAAACTGACATGTAACAATTGAACATTCCATCCAACAACAACAATGTTGTGATAAGATACGTACCTCTTAGTACACATCCATACCAAATAGATGAATTGCGTCCCACGTGGACATCTCCAATGACTGAGGCACCTGGAGCAACAAATACATCCTTGTCCACCACTGGAGCTTTATCAAATACGTTCATAAGAGTCCGATGCCTAGACACTGAAACATAGAAGGTGTAACTAACCACGCATAAGATCAAAATTTGACCACTGAAAAGGGAGTCTAATTACTAGAAGGAAGGCTAAATAACAGACGATTATTTTTCTTTTAATGAGGTAGATGGGGTTTGAGAAGGTATATAAGAATTGTGGCATGAAGGATCAGTGAGGCATAACTGGAGCAATTCATATGAGAACAAATAAATATGACAACAATGCATCACTTAATGTTTTTAAAATAAAAATGATAATTTATAATGTTTTAGAAGGGAGAATGAAGCAACTAGCATAGCAATCAAGTTCTCAATACATAATGGAGACTAGCAAGAAATCCACACAAAATTCCACTTCAGGTCCCTCTTAAATCAACAACCTACCAATAAGAAATGGACCTTGGGCCTAACTGAACCCTAAAAGTTAGCTCACAAGGAGAGGATTGTCCAATTACTATATATGGAGATCAATTCTACATCTCACAACTGATGCGGGACAACTTAACACCCCTACAAGCCTGAGCTTGCCAACCTGAGTATGGACACCATAATATGGGGGATGAATAACGGGTTAACCGAAATTGGGATGTGTTTGGATCTGATATCATCATAAGGAGTGCATCTTACACTTAGCTCAACCCAAAATTCTAGCCAAGATGTGAGAATTGTCCAAGATATAAGGAGATCAATTCCACATCCCACAACATTGTGGAATAACTTAAAGTCTTAAACCAACTTTGTGATCCTTCCTCCATTCGAAGGCACACCTATTTGAATCAGCAAAATACTTGGTGGACATATGAACTGCCTAAAGTCTTCGCCATAAGCAACAATAGTCCTTGAAAATCTGCTAATATGTAGCTAGAATAGGTTTAGCTAATATCATTAAGCCAACAGGTTCTAAGGCAATCTAACTCTACTTGCATCATTTGACAGGTTCCTTGCATTGATAAAACATAGCACCACTTTTATAAGCATAAGTGGTGCTATTCAGACTGGAATGAACCATCCAATGGAGCTTTCGCCCTAAGATCTAACTTGCTTTCTCCCGGGATTCTCTTATACAACCAAACAACTTTTAAGAATAGAAGGGTCTTTGGTGTCTTAACAACAACCGAATCGGCTAATCGAAATCCTAACAACGAGTAAGAGAATTAATCAAAAGGACCAAGCAAATAGGTTTTGAAATAAGGACAGTTCTGTTAAGACACCAGCCCTTAAGGTAATTGCCTGCGTTTCTTATGCTTTACAGCTTTACAAGGACAATTATAACATATTACATCTTTCGTTCCCTTGTACTTCATTTGCACTCAGAATCAGTTGCCTAAAATTACTGAACATAGAATTCAAATAGGCATAAGAGTATGAATACGCATTAGAAGCCACTCCAAAATGCCTTTTCCACCCTTTCCTAGTTCGTTTTTCCTAAAGCACAACTTCATAGGGACTAGACACCCATTTTAAAAGTGCAATTCTAAGAACTCCAATAATGACCCAAAGAAGACAGGAGAACTGGGCATTCACAAGACTGTTTCACATTCTCAAGAAGAATACTACTTGCACTAATTGAGGAGTCACACAATGTTTCTTCCACTAAATCTTTTTCATGAAGAAGTTGTGATTTACAGTCTATTTTTGTTTAATGTAAAAATATTTGTCATTTCTAAATGTCCTCCCTCACACTGAAAATCAGATGTTCTAACCTCCACACTCCAAAATCTACCATTTCCCCCCAAACGAGTATTAACTAAGCCCACCTGATGAAATGCAATAACATAAACAATTGTAGATGCAGAAGAGACAACAATATCATATTGTAACATTGGTAAATAAGCGTATTAACTCACAAAAACTTCAAAATTAGGATCAATTCCTTAATGTCCCCACATTGAAAATCAGATGTTCTAACCCCCACACTCCAAACTTTACCATTTTTTCCTAAACAAAGAATACTAACAAAGCTCAACGGATGAAATGCAATAACATTAACAAGCATAGAAGCAATAGAGACACAAGGTAATTAAGCTTATTAACTAACAGCAACTTCTAAATTAATAACAAATTTCTAAATGTTCTAACCTCCACACTCCAAAATCTATCACTTTCCCCCAAACAAAAAATATTAACAAATTAGGATAAATAAAATGCAATAACATAAATAAGCATAGATGCATCCGCGACACAATATCATATTAAATCAACGGTAAATTAAACATTGTGTAGGAAACGGGAGGTGAGATCTAGGGTTAAGAATAAGGAAATTACGGTGTTCCTCTATGTGGGAGCTGCCTTGAAGACGATTTCCGACGCGATCAAGAGCTTTGCCGGTCGCTCGAACGATGGATCCCAGGGAGTAAATTGCTTTCCCGAGGGTTCCCATTTTTGACCTCCTCCTCCTCCTTCTTCTTCGTTTAGCCCTCTTTTCTGATCAGTGGGGCTGTGCAGTCAAGGTGTTTGTGTAGCAAAAGAGACGATTGAGTGAGAAATGAAGGCTTTCACAGAGTAATTGGTAGGGCAGAATAGTGAATACCACATGCCTAGGGCCTCCTAAGGGTAAATTTGGAAATTAAATTATTATTTTTTCAATTTATTTAGAAAATTTTAAGTTTTTTTTTATAATTCTAATTGAATTATTCTCCCAAAAGATAGTCATAGAAGTAAAATCTAAATATAGAGAATAAAGAGAAACTTTTCCTATATAGCCACTTAAAAATAATTAATTACTCTCCATAGCTATAGTTTGATAATTACAATTTATAGCTAGATGTTATTTGGAGGAGAGAGGCGAGCGAGACTGGAAGAGAGAGGAGAGAGGAGAGAGAGAGGGGGAAAAGAGGGGGAGAGAGGTGAATTGTATATGTATATTCGTTAGATTATTGTATATTATACATATGTAATTGTATATATGGCAAGAGAGATTGGGAGAAGGAGGAGAGAGGCGAGCGTGACTGGGAGAGAGAGGAGAGAGGTGAGTGAGATCGAGATAGGCAAGCGAGAGAGGGTAGAGAGTGGGAGAGGTGAATTGTATATATATCTAATTGTATATAACTGTATATTATACATATATATTTGTATAAATGGCAAGCAAGATTGGGAGAGAGAGGAGAGAGGTGAGCGAGATTGAGGGAGGGAGGAGAGAGGCGAGCGAGAGAGGGCAGAGAGTGGGAGAGAGGTGAATTGTATATGTATATAGGCTAAAAAATTATATATTATACATATTTATTTGTATATACTGGCGAATTAAACATATACAAACATGACTAATTATACAAACTCGAAGTCAGCCCACGTAATTAATATATAATGTTAGTCGCGAGTGATAATTATAGCAAACTATAGCTATGATGAGTAATTAAATAGTATAAGTTTGCTTATCCGCGTAATTTTTCCAAATAAATAAGATTGTAAATGTTGGGGCCCTAATGATCATTCCTCAAATTACAAATAAAAACAAATCATATTACATGATCAATAATCTGGTTCTGACGTTGCGTTATAAAAAGTAAAATCTCAAATATCTAATTAGTGTGTGGAATTATAAAATCTCAAATATCTAATTATAAAGTTGATTTGTGGAGCTGTATACTCCCTCTGTGCCTATTTACTTGTCAAATATTTACTAATTTGATTTCTATTTTTACTTGTTATTTTTGACAAATAAAAAAAAAAAAATTTTTTTCTTCCTGTTATACCCTCAATTTATTGACATTGTGTTAATGACTTAGAAAAATGCCGTGAGTAAATATATTTACGACTCTATCAATTAATAGAAGTTAAATAATAAACTCATATTACATGTTTAATAGCCTGAATCTAACACAAGTTAAATAATAAACTCATATTACATGTTTAATAGCCTGAATCTAACACAGTAAAAACTCAAATATCTAATTAGTGTATGTAAACTCATGATTTCTTCGAAGAAAATAGATATTTTTATGTACATATATTTTCTCTCGTGTCAAAGTTTTAATGTTCAATTATTTGATTTAAGTCTAAAACTAGCATAACAAAATGAGCCTAATTTGAAAATGTGGATATTATAGAAATGGACGTTAGAAAACCAACACATGCTGCAAAAATTGTACTTTGTGCTTTAACTAACGGATTTCTCATTACTTTTTTAGTTTTACAAAATGAGTTTATTTATACATAATATACACGTCCAATTAGCCATTATTTCTAGTAGTAGTTTGGAATACTTTATCATCATCAAGTTGATTAGTTCATAAAACATGGCCAGCTAAGTCCTAATTGCAGTACCTAACTACTACTACCACATAGTTTTGCTACTATATATATACAAATTAAAATCCTTCTTTCATTGTATTTATGAAAAAATTTCATCAAATGAGTGGAAGAACAATTATCTTGATTTTATTTTTTTGGGCTGCTCTTACCATTGTTACTCCTATTCTTGTACATTTATCAGCTAGTGCTAAAGCCAATGGAGAGTTTTTTGTTATCAAACACACTAGTAAGGAGATTGTTATCGTAATAACTTAGTTGGTTGACTATCTGAATTTTCACCTTACACCTTGTTATTGTTGATATTGTTAAAATGTTTCATCTCGTCCTAGCAATATGGTCTTAGGATCAAGTTTGAAGTTATTAATCTCTCTTTTTTGCAGATGAGCTAAAGGTTGGGGAAATGATGGGTTGTTGCCAAGGAGGGCGCTACACATGGACGGCTCCCAGGTAGGTCTGAGAACCAGCAATGCTACTCGGAGTATATGCTGGCCACTATCAATAACTTGCACACAATCAAAGGCACTCTTCTGATGCATTACTAATGCATAGTAGTATGCGAGGCTCTATACGTAAGATTACATAGTCAATCCTGTTCTTCAAAGTTTGAGAATTTGTTCATTTGAAATTTTATAATTATGTCGTATATATGTTGAAATATGGATAACATAATGTGCATGTTGTGTGTATATATAATGAGTTATTAATTATCGCACTCACCTACTATTCATCAGAGCTATCTTAGATTATACATTAGATATAATGAGTAATGTGTATTATGTACAAAGCATTATTTGATTGAAAAACTCTAAGGTTCACTCGTTGTCTCTAATTGGACCATAAATGCAAAACGTCCAGCAACCATCTGAATCCGCAAGAACGCTATGCATGTACTTTATGAGAGATATTTTTGGTTCTCTTCTTGAGTTTAGGAATAATCTCATGTAATCACTCAACTATCTATAATCATCCATTATTCTTAATACACCTTATCGTTCATACCATTTCTTTCATAATTTGTATCATGAGTATCGTACCATAATTAAAAAAAACTTACTCTAGTAACAATAATTAGTAGGAGCGGAGAAACACTCGTTAGTATCATCATATATATACTCATGTATTGTAGTTCATTTGGGTCGATACCAGAATAAGACACTATAATAACCTGAAACTATCAAGTCAGTTGAGTGATTCGTTTTCGAGACCATGGTCACTCCTCCACTCACGTACAACATGATGCTCATAATCCCACATCCCTAGGGTCGTATGCATAAGCTCGATCATATGTAAGATCGAGCATGGTACTCTGAGTTATCATGAGAATTTATTCGTACTAATATAAATTCTCAAGAGTGAAGATTAAGGAGTTACCATCAAAGGAGTACAGTCGCGGTAAGTCGGAGACGATTGGGATAGGCGAGAGTAGCTCATATGCGGGAGTATTTGATATTATATGGGTTAAATCTACGATAATTACTTTCACCTGCCAATTATTCGAGCGCTTCTCGGCTACTTACTTATATCGTCTAGATAACAGAGAAATACCATTATCTAAAGAAAAAGCCTTCTTGCCATAAAATTTCTCGGCACCAAAAGCTTAGGCGAGCGCTGCAACACCATTAAGAGGCTTATTATGTCCTTGTAACGCGATTGAACCGAAACCAAGTCTTGGGGTCACACAGATATCCGCTTTGAGAGAGTTTAGGTAAGTGTGGAACAAAAAATCGAGGTGTCTATTCTATAACTATGATTAAAATATGATGCAACTTCCCTAAACTACATAGATGAGAGAAATACTTGTATATGTATTTTCTTTTTCCCGTTTCCTAACTGGATTTGGATACTCTTTTGTATGTAAGTATGCATACTCCGGAAGCGATTAAGAGCGCTAACTACACTTCACTATAGAGAAAATTAGTTATTAGGTAGGGGTATTTTTCACATCCTATGTTCGAATTCGTCGTCTATAAGACAAGAGGAGAAGTCCATGGTTGGTTAACTGATGTTTACTTGGTGGCAGTGTGGTAACTGGACTGCTTTCGCGATTTATAGAGCGGTTGGACCTTGCGCGTCAGTAACATTTGTGTGCTTCCTAGAGTAAAGATCGAGAAGCATAGTTAGTCTTGGGTCTGGGAGGCGAATACTGAGGATGTCCATTTTTGGAAAGAATACGAGACTGCACCTTATAGTGCAACGCTCCATACAAGAATGAGACTAGTGAAGAATAAGAGATCATGGAGGCACACATTTCGACTAAAGAGATATAACTTATTAGAGTATTCATACACAGAAAGCTCGATGCGAAGCACTGTATCCAACATTCTCTGATGGCTGTATGGCGATCTCACTAGGGATGCTTAACATGATGAAACCCCCATTCACATTGAGGGACGTCCTCTCATTCGTGTAGTAAATTTTTCCTCTCATTTTCTCTCGCGATAGCTCTCTTCATATCACTCTCTGAGCTATTCATACACCAATGAGTGTATAGCGACCAACCATGATGAAAAAGTTTGACGAGATTAGTATGAAAAGCAACATCAAAGTTAGAACGTCTACTGATGGGCACACGCACATAAGGATTTACCACAGAAGAGGATCATAGTAGTTATTTCCTAATTCCATTCACATCACGTTCCGAATGCCTTTCATAAAAGAGGTTGGCGGCGCTTTATGCCCTAGCATTTATGATAATAGATATATCTGTACGATTAGCAAAGTGTGTTGAGTATTGAGACATCGATCTCTTATATAGTAATATTGAACTCCCACTGCTCATGTATTTTTCTCCAAAATTTAATCTTGGACAACCAAATTGGGCTAATAAGCC
>CM040621.1:92687493-92954408 GCA_022817965.1 Solanum lycopersicoides | reverse complement strand
GCATGGCGGCGAGGCTATGAGAGATGAAAATGTTGTTAAGCTATTTTGCTCAGATACTTCAAAAACGTGGTCGTTCCTTTGTCAGTTCCTTAAAAGTAAGTAATAGTTGTGAGGATCTGATACAAATACGAGTGCCTTATATGGAGGATCTGAGCAACATAGTTTATAAGTGTACATGGGGTCAAGTAATGAAGAGTTTAAACTTCATTTTGGTTCAAGAAATTGAGTACCCTTTTTTCAAATTGTTAGAATAACCTACTTGAACATTTGAGACAGGGTGGTCCTTGCATTATTTGGCAAGGGGATAGATGGACAAAATATATTTGGTGTATATATATATATATATACAAAAGGTACAACAACAATTCCATTTATTATTGTACAGAAGCAATTGGTCATTCTTTTATTCTATTCAACTTTTGTTCCCATATAACAATATAATGGTGGATTTACTATATGTAGGATATGTATAACTATGTAATGGCTAAAAAAGTAAAGAGTAAATCTGCTGGTCTATATCGCGTAAAGATCTCCACTTTACTTAAGAAAGTATCATGATCCATTCTAACAATGAAAAATGATATTCTTGCCTAACAAAATGGTTATGGTGAAGTTGGAAGGTGTACCTAACTAGTAGAGAAAAGGCAGAGGAAAATTGATGGTGCTCCTAACTCCGCCCCCACCACAACCACCACAACCACTACACAAATAAAAAAATAAAAAAAAAAAGAAAGAAAATGGCTATTGTGTTTTCTAATTGGTACAAGTGGAAAAATATTCGATTCTGAGATCACTATTTACGTCATACCCGTAGTAAATAGAAATATATAAATCTATCCATTTTAGAATAATTTAAGATATATGGTGTGTGAAGTTTAACATATGGCTGAACTTCAGTCATTTTTGCATGATTTTACTCAAATGTATCTGAGTTTAGTCATTTTTGTCTAAATTTGTTCTAAAATAGATAGATATGCATTTTTCTTTTGTTATTTTTAAAGAATGAATACATGTTAATTAGTGATGTCCAAATTAGATACGCTTAAAAGTTTTACTTTGTGATTCGCCAACCATACAAAGTTAAATGGCTTGGTCATGACCTGTCTATTAAGTTGACTCAATTTTTGACTTGTTTGAGTTTAATCCGACCTATCTATTTGCGAGCTACGTATTTACCATACTTATATTAATTAGTACAAAGAAGTACCCTATAATTGACTATAACATATAGCAATAACAATTACTTCAAATATTTGTATTTGATCGGTTCAACGAATCCACTTGAACGAGTCGTATTTTCATGAGCTATTTTTTTCGTACTTGCAGATAACCCTCGAAGCAATTTGCAAAATGTTAATGAGTTTGGAAGACAAAAAGGAACTAGAAATGTTGCATAAGGATATTGGGTTGATTTATGAAGCAATGTTGTCATTTCCATTAAGACTACCATGGACTAGATTCTACAAAGGCCTACAGGTAATATTGGCCCATTTATAAAAGCCCATTTGAGATTTAAGTAGGCCCATTTAAAGCCCATTAACATTAAATGCAGGCCAGAAAAAGAATTATGAATTTGCTGGACAAGATAATAGAAGCAAGAAGAAAGTCCAATAAGAAGTATGATGATTTTCTTGATTATCTGTTGATTAAGGATAATCAAATTATACAATTAACAAATGAGCAGATTAAAGACAATATATTAACTATGATTATTGCAGGTTCGTTCTTAATTTAATCTACAATTGAGGTTTTTTCTGTTACTAATTGAAGCCCAAGTAGGATTTAATTGGAATATAATTATATGATTTTATTGTATTTGTATGGCAGGTCAAGACACCACAGCTAGTGCAATTACATGGATGGTCAAATATTTGGATGATAATCCAAAGGCCCTTAACAACCTTAGGGTAACCAAAAATATTTTGACAGTCTTAATTTATGTGATATTTTCAAATTCCAAGATTAAAATGAGTTTTTTTTCCTTTTACCGTAGAACCTTTTTTTTTGTCTTTTAAATATTTTGAATTGTCATTTATTATGACTTATAGTACTTTTAACATAGTTTCATAATATATAAATTTTGTTTCAAATAACTTAAAGATTCCTTGTTCGAAATTATGGTCAAAATTAAAAGGTTTGACTCTCGAAATCTGAACTATGCCACATAAATTTAGGCAAAGAGAGTGATATTTAATATGCAATTCAGTATATAGTAGCATGTAAGAGCAATAGTCAAACCTCTCTATGACAATATCGTTTGTTTAGATATTTTTTTCCCTGCTATAATAAAGAGTTATTATAAAGGATGATTATTATATAAAAGTCTGACTGTAATATCTCGGACGGGCGAATTTCTTTAAAAAAATACTATGATTTTTTTATTTTTTATTTTTGAAAAAAAGTAATTCACAGCGAAAGTTCTAATTATAGAAAGTTGACTGAAATAGGCTGAACAACAAGCCCTCCAACAGAAAGTTACTTGTAAAGCATACCTCACATTTGAAGATCTGAATTGTATGCCGTATGCATCTAAGGTACATTTTTCTAATTTAGATATTTCACTTTTTTATTTATACTTTTCTTCAATATAGATTTTAGAACCCCCACCCCCCCCAACACACACAAACACACCAAAAAAAAAAGAAGATATTTGACTACTCATAAGACTTGGACAATCTTGTTTCATTTGAGCTAGTCTTAACACCCTTAAACTGTTGACGAGGTGTGTTTGTGAGAGAGAATATACTTCTTGTCCTTCTGAAAAATGAAACCCCGTATAAATGAGAGGCTCTGGATCAGATGTTACTGCAAGACGAACCAGGATTTAAAGGTTTTGGGTGCACCAATATAAACATAGCTCAAATATAAGATCTAAACTAAACTTAAAATAAAATAAGCTTAAGTGGGATTCAAACCCTAGTCTTATGTCTACCTTCTATCAATTGCCCAAGAGCACTTCTATGTTTTCTATGGGTGCACCGTTGACTATATCTTACTTTCTACCAGTTTTTCAAAATAAATATACATATAACATATGGTTTTTTCGGAAGTTACCGGGTGTACGTGCACCCCACGTCATAGGGTGGGTCCGCCCCTGGATGTTAGTTAGAATCAAGACCTAATTTAACACTTTTTCTAATCGATATACATAAATTATACATTGATTATATACGATGATATATATATGTATATTATTCACCCACCTACTATTTTTAGTTTAAGCAATGGAATGGATGGCTAAAGAACCTTTATGCTAACAGGTTGTAAAGGAATCACTTCGAATGGCATCAATAGTGCCCTGGTTTCCAAGAATGGCACTTCAAGATTGTGAAATTGAAGGTTTAATTTCACTTCTTTACAAGTAATATATTGAATACAAAATATTAAATTTAACCCTCTAATTTCTATATGAATTTAGGATTTACGATCAAAAAAGGTTGGAACATTAATGTGGATGCTAAATCAATACATTTTGATCCAATGATATTCCAAGATCCACATAAATTCATTCCTTCAAGATTTGATGTGAGTTTCTCAATAAACACATGACATAATTATTTACATAATCGATATAGTTTTTTGAAAAAAATATAATGATTTATCATAATTAAATTACTGTAAGATGGTATGTCTAAACGTAACATCAGGTACGAGTAAATATTGAAGTTGTGATGATCTCGTGTTGTTAAAAATATTCAGGATGATTCAAAACCATACAGTTTCTTAGCATTTGGAATGGGAGGAAGAACATGCCTTGGATTGCATTTGGCTAGAGCCATGATGCTTGTTTTTGTCTATCGTTTGACCACATCCTATAGGTTCGTTGAAAATATTAGATTCAGATGAAAGCATTGAAAAGTGTACGAATAAAACTTGGGTCTAACTTTTCCTTTTTAATGTATTTTTGTATCAGATGGAAAGTATTGGATTCAGATGAAAGCATTCAAAAATGGACACTTTTCTCGAGACTAAAAAGTGGTTGTCCAATACATGTTACGAGTATAGAAGAGGAGAGAGACTCCCCAAATGCATAAAAAACATGAAGCCAAAATATTCATACTATTGCAATTATTTAGGTTTGTATTATTTGCCAATATTTCATCATATGAAGAGATGTAGGTTTTTATTTGTTTGTTGTTTATTAGATGAATTAAATATAGCTGTTATATTTCTTATAAAACTTTAAGTTAAAAAGGTTTTTACCCCAAGCTAAGTAATTATTCTATCCTATGCTTCTATGTTTCGATTTTTCTTGTTTATTAGAGGAATATGCCTTGCAATACGAAAATTCAAAATTAATCAGAGCTCAATACGAAATTCGAATATTGAAGGAGGGAATGAGCTATGTACTATTGTACTAGTGGGCAAGTTCACTTGTTTATTATCTGTTTCCCAATTCCAAGTTCCAACTCAAATCTATGACATCAAAGAAAATTACAAGGAAAGCTGCTGGCATCCATGAATTTTTTGTATTTGGCTTCCTCTAACCTTAACATCATATGGCAATTGGCATCATCATATAAAATGTAGACTAATACATACTTTATTCGTCTCAAAATAAGTGTTATTTTAGCAAAAATCACGTTCATTAATAAATCAATAAATATCTCTTGAAAATTGAACACTGTTAAGAAGATGGAGTATACAAATATAGATGGAAAAAACATACTAATTTTGTCTTTAATTTCTACGGTAATGTTTATTTCGGAATAACTTCTTTTTGTTGAAGTGACAGTTATTTTGAGACGGAAGGAATATTATACAAAAAGATTTAATGTAATGATGCAAGCTAAACCTATAATTGATTCAACAAATTCTATCCGTGCAGACAACTATAAATATGTAAGGGGTTTTGGAATCATTTCAACCTATATTTAGAAGCACCCCATATATATAGATTTCAGTTGAGATCAAAATTTATTAGTATTAACAAAAATCTTAATTACTATACTAATTAATTAAGATTGAGCTACATATAGCCTTTGCTAAATGGAGAAGTAGATAGCCTTTTATTTACTGAGCTTAGAGTTTGTCAATCACATGCCTAACTCATAGTAATTTAAATTATATTTAGTTTTCAATCAACTAGTTAAAAGAATTTTCACATGTCTAAATGTTTAAAATGCACAAAGCATACTGCATTCACTCAGGGTCTAGGTAAGAACTGCACCCCCAACGGTGTGATATAGATAGTTTATCTTAATGCAAATATTACTCTGCTTATACACCTATTATATAGTGATATACGTTGAATATACACTACATATTGGTATAACAAAACCTAGAGATTAGTAATCTTATTATAGCCTTGTGTTTGTTAAAATTTGTGTCAAATCATTAAGTAATTTTGGTTTGATATTGTTTGGAAAGACTCACATACTCTCATTCATATTGAACTTCTTCTGTTCAGTGACATTCGATCACAAAATCCATTGACAATTGGTACCACACAGACTAATTAAATTTATCGTTTAATTCGTAATAATGTATATTATGGTTGTTACGATAGTTTTGTCCTCCTTTTACATGCATGATTCGCAACATCAAAGTCTAAGCGCGTTAAATCGAGCCAATGCAGTTCACCATATTAAGGAAAAATTACATAAATTGGTATATTTTAATAAATAATTACTGATTTTAGCAATACTTTTTATTTATTACCATTTATAGCATACTATGTTAAATCTGCAATATGTATTAAAAGTGAATTATGTATGCAATATATATGAATTATAATGGTTTTTAAAGTATATTATGTTTGTTTAGTAAAAATTTGACACATTGAATTATAAGTGTATTAAAATGTGTGATAAATGAGTTATTTATCATTAAAATTTGTATTATATATGAATAAAAAATTGCTCTTTGTAATATGAATTAAACTTGTATTATAAATGAATTAAAAGTGATCAAGTGAAAAAAAATAATTATTGCTATAAATGATAAATATTTTTTTATTATAATATATTTATGTAAGTTTCCCTATTATAAACTACTAATGTCCAAATTCTAGCAAAAGCCCAAGTCACAACTCACAAGTGAAACTGTGTAGAACAAGAATGACCAGAAATTAAGGAATTATTTGCCAATGAGCCTCAAGTACTGATGTTATGAAGATGACAAATGATTGTCCTAGTGACCTATTCTTGTTTAGATATGTCATTAAACACACAAAATAATATATATATTTATTCTATCATTTGTATATATATATATATATTGCTATATATAGTGCATTCATGCACAGACAACAACTTGTTTACAGATAAGCCCTCAACAATTTGACTAATTTAATAAGTTGTAGTAATACGTAGTATTCTCTTTTGCACGCACAATATTTTCGTATAACATAACGTAATCGGCCTAATTTATTTGAAATTGAGACATAGTTACTACTATTGTATTACATAGGAATATATTATTTTTAGTTAGACGGTTAGAAAGTGTTTACTTTACTAATCATAATTGTAGTCATCATTGATGTTTATTTAGTGTATATATAATGTATAAATGGAGGGTTAACTTTTCTTAAGAGTGTATTTGGACATAAAACTTTTCAAGCTTTTAAAAAATAAAAGCTACATATTTATACATTAGTTAAACGTCAAAAACTGGTTAATTTGATTCCTAACATATTGAGAAAGAAAAAGTTATAATTATTCATGAGATTGATTGAAATATTTTTTACTTTTTTTACATTAGTGAAATTGTATCTAACTCAAGTTCATTGAATTATAGTCAATTACTATAAGAAAAAATTTGCACAGAGGAAGTGGGGGAGTTAATGTTATTATTATTTATTAGTTGGATTTTAAATTAATTTTGGACCTACTAACTCATTGACAGAGCCAATGTCCCTTTAAAAACCACAAACATACCAGAATGGAATTAAACCATATAATTGGTTCAATCATTACATGCTATAATTGATCAATCCAGCAATCAAACATATTCAATATAACCATATGGTCCATTTTATATCCCTTTTGATAATAAATTTTATCTTTTTATTTATTGATATAAGAAAATTATTTTTTTCAAAGTGTGTGTTGTTTTAAAGTTAAAACTGTCTCTTTAAGGTATACGATGCTCAATATTATCTAAAAATTCATAAATGAATATAATTACATCTCGAATTCAAATTTTAGATTCTTAATTTATCATATATTTATGTATGTTATTTTAAAAGATGATCAACTACTTAATATGTAACATTCTTTTTTAGTAAAATCAGAAGTCCAATTTTTTTTTAAAATGCATTTGGAGAATATAAAGGGCTAGCCTAATATCTACGTTTTTCACATTTATAAATCATGAAATTGAATTTGAACTTATATCCATAATAATTGATTTAGGTTTTCATATATGGGAATCAATATTACTTTTTATTTGATGGAACCACCATCACTTAATTCTTTCCTTTGATGCTAAGTAATTAATATGATATAACTAGTTTATGTCCCTTTCACATATTCTCATATATGTATGTGTGGCTATTTTTCAACCAAGGACCTTATACAATATGGTACATGAAGTGCATCTAAGAATAAAAGGAATATATTCCACTTATTAAAAAATAAAACCAGCTTTTCATTTTCTTTGTCTTACTTCGTTTTCCTTCTTATTCCACTCTCCATTTTTTTAAAATGCAATTAGGTTGTTTGTCGATTTAAGTGGTGCTTTTAATTTGATTTAAAATGTTGTGAGGAGCTAATCCTAATACATTTCACTCCTTTGACGTTAAATTATTTGCTTCTGGTTTAATTTGTTTTTTAAAAAAAATATTGCTTTTAAAAGGTATTTGATTTTAAATTTTATTTTTTGAGAGGATTTATAGATAGATAAATAAAAGATTTATTTAAATTATTAATCTCAAAGTTCTTTTTTTATATATCTGAATTCCAACATAATCCAATGTCATATAATATAAATTAGGACGAAAGGATTAATGTTTGATTGTTTCCTCAAGAATATTGCTAACCATTACTTTCGCGTAGAATTATGATTTTTGATCTCACAATAGTCTAATTTAAATCATCATATTTATTTGTATAATATAATTTTTTATTTTGATGATCTACATTTAATTTTAAAACAGGAGAAACAACACTGATCTGAAATTTAAATAAAAATATTTATTGTGTCAATAGAGAGGGAACATGAGTTATACACGTTTTAGGGTTTTGTATAGTCTTAATTAATTAAAGATCACATAATTAAACATAAAACACTAATTAATTGATTAATTAATCTCTCGTGACTTGACTCTAGAAGTTCGCTAACCATCCTACTAATTCCCTTTCTAGTTAAGATAATAATTAAGTACAATACTTTGTCATAAATTAATTAGGGCTTTCTTTTCTAATTTATTTTTATTCTTAATAATTTTCAGTACGTACGTATATAAACATATACTATATAGCATTAAAGAACGAAATTGAACAAAAAAAAAAGAAGCTAAAGCATGGTCATCTAACACACTGCATTAAATTATACGTTGAAGCTAATTAAACAAAGTAACTAATTTCATAATTAAAATTTGAAAAGTACCAAGACTAAGCAGGTGGAAACAAAAGTGGGGACAGTATTTTATTTGTAATTATGAACTTTTGTTGCAATTTAGGTAGCAACATATACTAAACTTCCCATTATATTATAGTCATGATGTTGACTAACCTCCTAAATTAGCACTTTTCATTTTATATATAATTATTGTTTTTTCATGTAAGTGTCTAGTACATGCATTGAATCTCGATTAAATCTAAATTAGCTAACATATATTGCATGGCTCATTTCGGAAACACGCTCCTAATATTTTTTTAAAAAAATTCTGAGGTTTAAACAAAAAACATCTTATATAGGTTATGGGGATCCTTAACCATCCTTTAATTGAGACGAGGATCTTTTGAGAATATCTGATCTCAAACTCCAAGAAATATGGATCAATTCTAAGAATAGTTTTTATTCTATCAGATCCACTTATGAAATTTCACCGAATATATTATATTATTAGATTCTAAAGTCTAAACCAACACAAACCATAACCTATGACAATTTTCTTTCATTTTTTTCTTCAATATTGGCACTTTAGATTAGATTTTTTTTGTTGTGTAACTTTAGATTAGATACGCTATAATCTAATGTATTCTTATTTTATTTTTGTTTATATAAGATACACTTTCTTTTCATAAAAATATTGAAAGAAGCAACAAAAAAGAAAAATATAAAAAGATGTAATCAAAGTTTGTGTTAAATTTATTTTATAAGACAAACATTAAACGACGATTGTAGCCAGCTAGCAGTTTAATGAAATGAAATAATAAACCAAAAAAGGGGAAATATTTATTTTATGTTAATAGATAGTGACATTTCCAAAATATTATCCCTAATTAATTAAATGTTCATATAGTGTACATTATTTTATAGAGTGCTAATTTTCTTTATTGCCCCTTTCAAGTATCGGCTGTTTTTTTCTTCTTCTTTTGGCTTACATTAATAATATATTGTTTTTTTTTTTAAAAAAAATAATCTACTCTGTAAATAAGAAATGATTATTATAACATATATCCATTTATTGCTTTTTCTAAATACATTCAATTTAATTTAATGAAATTTGTTTTGTGAATCAAATTGAGTAAGCTCAAATATAGAGCCTCATATATAAATCAATTGACCAACATAATACATTTTTCTAAAAATTTACAAAATTAGTATAAACATATTCCACAGTAACGTTTTAGAGTATATTTCATTTTTTAAAACTAACAGCGTTAGGTTGATATACGTTACTGTAAGTAAGTTTTACTCCTAAAACGTTATTTTGAGTAACGTTTTAGGAGTAAACGTTACTAACGTATATCAACCTAACGCCGTCAGCTTTTAAAAAATAAAAATTTACCGTAAAACATTACTGTGAAATACGTTTATACTAATTTTGTAAAATAATAGAAAAACATATTATTTTGATGAATCGCTTTATATAATGACTTAGTTTGATCAAAATCTCCTCTTTTGCTTCCATGACTTACGTCATTAAGGGGTTGTTTGTTTATAGAGATTGAAATATTAAGCATTATAATAAGTTTGAGATTATATTTATCAATAATATTATCATTTGATTATGATCACAGCTACAATTGATGTAAATTTTATATAAAAATTATAAAAGTGAGATTACGATTAAAATTAAAATCTTAAAAATTTAATTATGAAATAACCTTGTTTTGAATAAGATGAGTTGTAACATTGTAAAGTTTAGATAATACTTTTTTCTTAATTACTTATAAGAACCAACATATTTTTTTTTCTCCTAAGAATTATATTCAAAAGGAGGAGCGATACCTTATCCCTTGAATAAAGTGTAAAGAAAATTAGTGGAATATATTGTATGTATGAGCAAAAAAAGCTGTTGAAACTATAGTGGATGGTTAAATATGCTTGTCCCTCCGTTCCAAATTTAATTAGATTCGATCAATTTATTATTTTACATTAAAAAGTAAATATTTAAAAAAATATATGATAAAAATATATCATAAGTTGTGAATTTTTCTATTCATACTGATTAGAGGTTATTCAATTTGACTCTTCAGAAATAAAGCATATACGAAGAAATTACACTAAGCTGGGATATATATATATATATATAACTCATGATTGACAATAATCTTTAAAATTTATTGAAACAAAAATGATAGTGTTAGCTAGCTAGCAACAATAATTATTTGAATGGAAAACAAATTCAAAATAAGTCGCACGTATTTTAAGATCAACAAAAACAAAAATCTACTAATCCACTAGAAAAAAAAAAGAGAGAAAAAAAGAAAGATAATTAAAGCAGTGGATAAAGTCAACAACTTTGATAATAATCACATGATTATTATATTAT
This sequence comes from Solanum lycopersicoides, assembly GCA_022817965.1. Classification (NCBI taxonomy): domain Eukaryota; kingdom Viridiplantae; phylum Streptophyta; class Magnoliopsida; order Solanales; family Solanaceae; genus Solanum; species Solanum lycopersicoides. The sequence continues at coordinate 92,943,523 of CM040621.1, read as the reverse complement.
AAAGTATATATGAAACATTTTGAAGTTTTGTGGTGAATATTTCTGACCCTTAGATTGAAATAATATTTGAGGAAATGTACGGACAAAATTTGTTTTCCCATGTTCCATGCCCCCTTGGATAATTTTATAAATAAGATTATATTATGTGATTTTTCTGTTAATTTCGAGGCACTCTTTTTACTAATAAATAGTATAAACAAAATCTAATGAAAAATATTCAATATTCCTCTTTTGTTTTTACTTCTGATTAGTCTATCTCGATCGAGAGTTCTTAAAAAATAATTTATTTATCTTCATCATAATATCGAGCAACTATTATAGTGTGTATCTACCACCTCACCGCATGAAATTTTTTAGGAGAATTGATTTATAAGCTACTTACGATTTTTTTTTAGGTGTCAATTTTACAACAGATATTTAAAATGTCATTTTCTTCTGTTCATTTTATAAATTGCGAACAATTTTTATTTCTTTAATTTTTTGGAAAGGAAGAAAAGAAAAAATATTAGTACTAATACGAATTAATTAGCTGTCTTTCTTCCTAAAAAGAAGAGGAAATTAAAAATAAGAGTCAAGATTCTTTTTTTTTTCTTAAATATTTATTTATGTTGCAAAGCTTCCAACAAGAGTGGATAAGAGTGAGCCGATGTATTGTGGTTAGGCCCCAATATTTGTAATAATACAAATTAAATAAACTTGCAACTTTTTTTAATTATTTTTTTCCACTAGCAAACTATAATTATTTCTTTGCTTATTCTAATTATTCTATTCAGTGCACCAAAAAAAGAACAATATAAAAAGTAATAAACTAAAATTGTAGTATAGTTTTTGGTGAGTAAATTAGGAAGAAAGTACAAAGCACGAGCTTCTACATTTTAAAAATAATACTAATATTTTATGACTTTTAGAAAATAAATAAAAATAGCCTTTGGTTTTTAAAATTATCTTCATGATGTGAACTATAAATTATTGATTGTGACCATTAAATACATCGTATACCTCCTAGATTTTCCGCATTATAAATTTATTTATTTGTTAATTAAACATGGGAGAAAATACTATAGAACTTTGGTGGAACTTAAATATATTTCAAAAAAATCTAACTTAAATTCTTAGACTATTTTAAACTTATTACGAAATATTATCTTCTTCAAATGACGTAAATTAACTTATTTCTAAACAAATTAATGTTTTAAAATGTATTTTCTTTTTGCCAAAAAGAATGTCGAAAATCAAAGTAGGAGGGCTAATATATCAATATTTGCGTGAATTTTATGTAGATTTGTTTATTTATTTATTTTGAAAAATAACATTTGTGTCCTTCAGAAATAAAATGCATTACAAGTAATGAGTTTAGATAAATAATTATTAAAAATAATTTGCTTAACAAGTAGTTATAAGAAAAGAAATCGACTCCCTAAATTCTAAAATGATCTCGTCTTAGGATTATGAATAAATCTTAAATAAATTAAATTGTGTGTTTTTGGTCAATTTATGTCTGAAATATGTTATATTTCATCTAATTCTAGTACTATATTACCTTTAAATATCTGGGAAAATATAAGTTTAATATAATGCACGTGTAATTAAGTGATGGAATATCAATAATCTCGGGAAATTTGCTAATATTTATAAGTAAAGATATTAAAAATGTTTAATTAATTAAAATATATTTAGTCAAATATCATACTGATTAAAATCAAATTAAATGATAAAAATTGAAATTATATAAAGCTACTAGTACTCCCTCTAGTTTGATAGGGTAAAGACACGTTAGGGTGCTTGAGCTTAAAAGTCATTTCATGAGGCTAAAATGTCAAAAAGAGAATAAATTTTCCACTAATTAATGTTACCTCCTAATGAAAAAATTAATTTAAAAAAATTATCCTATGGCTAATGTAATTATGATGATGGTGAGTTTCTTACAGAGACAAATATCACTAATTGTTCAAATTATTAGTAACAAAATAATCTAAAGTAGAGAAAAAGTTAAGACTTTTTCCAATAGAAGATTACTTGCTTTTTGAAGGCTATAATTACTTCTTACTTTGGAGGTTGGAATTAATAATGTTTTTGCGGGTTGTTGAAAGCCACTGATTTAGGTATATTGTGATTAATTTCCACTCACTTTTGCATTAAAACCCTAATTTGATACTATAATCCATCATTACAAATTGTCACTTTGATAAGTGTAAAAAGTGAGGAAACATATAATCTAAATTTTATATTCTTTTTTCTTGGAATAATAAGCTTCCAATATTGTCATATTTGATTGACATACAAAGAAATATGTTTTTACTTTGCTAACATGAGAGGCAGATTAAACTTTAACCAACTTTTTTGATTTGGCATCATTACTTTAAAGATTTAGATTAAAATGATAATTTTTTTTATGTATTGAGTTGCGAGTCATTTAGAAACAATCCTCCTATCGATATGTATATGTGAATTTATATTAAATATGTCGTTATTATTGTATTATGATTACGTGATGTATAGAAAAGGTTAAAATGATCACTTTCTTTTTTCATACACTAAGATAATCATGTTTTTTATACATTAAAAACCATTTCAAGTATATGATATATATGAAGGATTAAAATATTCCACCACCACCATAAGGACCATTTAGATAATTTCCTTAACGAGAATTTCTAACCATTCTAAGCAAAATTCACAAAACATTAAAAACCTTAGTTTAAAAACTCTTGACCTCCTAATATATATATACTTTTCTCATTTTATTAATTTATAATACATCACAAATACAGCTTAGATGAACATTCCATGAATCTAGTCTCAAGATTCAAGACTCACATAATTCACCGGCTAAGGAAATACATGCAAAATTTCCTAAATTTAGGTCTAACAAAATAATTTATCATAATTTCTTTTTAAAAAAGAGTATAATATGCAGTGACTTGGCAATGATAATTATGGATATTTAGCTTCACTCGATTAGTTAATCACAAAAACTAGCGCATAGACTAAAAAAATTCACTATTCATCTCTTTATAATAACAAAAATGTAAACTAAAAATGTTCACATCTTTCCTTTTCTCTTTCTCTAAAACATTCTCCTCCCACTCAAGGAGAAGTTCAAATCAAAATTAAATGAGCACAATTCTTTCCAACAAAGAGCATTAATGAATACATAAAATTTATTAAAAGAGTACCAAATTTATTTACAACACATTTCTTCAAAAATAACCAAAAGTGGCCCCAATATTTGTTGAGGTGTCTTCATCCACCAATACAACGAAAACATACTCGGTGTGATCCATGAATAATATCAATAGAATACACAAAGACCTTATCCTTAATTTGTAGCTAAAAAGATGTTTGTGATAGGCGTTTCGCGATAAAACTGCGAAACAAATATTATAATGAGAAACTAAAAACTTTGTGATCAAATGCTCTTAATAACCAAAAGTTTATTGTAGTAGTAAAGTGAAGAACAGGTACAGTACTACAGTTAAGCAAACATGGCTTCCTAATTCCAGAAAAACAGGGAATAGGCAGAGTAGCTCTGTACATTCATAGGTAATTAACACTAATACTCATGGACCTTCTCGATATTACTCCATAGATTGTTATTTCTTATGATCCAACAAAATGTAACGATTTTCAGAAGGCTTCGATACCAATTCGTTCATATTTTTCTGGTTCTGATTCGTCTAACCTCTGTTTTTCGAAGAAGGTTTGGTTCTTCTTTATGAATGCTTCAATTGTAAGCCGGAAGTCTTCGTTGCTCAGTGTGTCAACTGCTTCTGCAGGCACTATTGATTGTTGATAGCCAGGACGGACAATTATCCTGCGCATTTCAGTTTCTGAACGCCGGAGCTCTCGCCGTGGATTTGACGTAATTTGTCGCTTCAATTTCTCAGATTGAGTCCTTTTGAACTTCTGTATTTGCTTCGTTGCTGTATCAATTGTTGTGGCCATATCGTTGCATTGTATCTCCGGAACCTTATACTCCGATGAAACGATCTGCTTATCTTCTATTGTTGAGACCTGTGTCTCCGGCAGTGAAGCAGAGGATAAATCCGGCATATCGCTGCTGCAGTAGGAAGTAGAAATGATCGATCGCTGATCTTCGCTGTAAGAAATTTCATCGCTATCAATATCATCAGTAACAGAGTTGTTGCTTCCGGCTTCAGTTTGGCGGCAGAGCACGACTATTGCAACGATAATCGCATTGCCGATGAAAAAAACGACGTGAGGTTTAAACAAATAACCAGAGACCTGAACCAAAAATTCGCCTGATAATTTCACAGCCGCCGGAACACGAGTCCAGGACCAGGAAATCAAAACAACCGCCACAATCACTTCAAAAATTTGCAGCATCTTCATCATATTCTGAAACCGATTATACCTAGAAATTGCCTTCTCTTTCTCAAATTTCACACTATCAAACACTTCGTTATCCATTTTTAAAACACTTTTTGAACCGCTTAGATTTAAAAATCGAACAGTCACAATTCTACAGAAAAACGGAAAATCCTCTAGACTTCCAGCGAGCGGTTACAGTCGTTTTCTGAAGGAGACGGAGGTTCAGAAAAGGATAACGATTGTTTGTACGGAAAGGAAAATCAAATTTTCCTGAAGTATTGGGAGGGAAAATTGAAAATAAGGAAAGAAATTTAAATAGAAAATCGAAGAAGATTTGATACGAATGCAAAAATATGCATAAGTAAGTAGATTCAGAATTCATGTACATAGAAACACACAGTGATACACCACCGGAAAAACACACCGTTCGCCGGAGAAAATAATTGACGGTTTCTTCTTCAGAATATGTGAATTAAAGTTTGAATTGGTTTTGGTGAATGAGGAGTCGATGGATGGATCAGATGTGTAGGGAAGGGGCCTCATTATATAGGCGTAGCCCGTAGGGTCTAATTTTTTAAAATAATAAATTTTTATTAAAAATTGTTGAAATTTGTTATGGCAATAATGAGTGAATTATTTAAATTTTGTAATAAACGAAGATAAAGGTGGTAGGAATTATAATTATTTTTGTTTATAAATTAAGATAAAAAGATTGATTAAATTTGACATGGTTCTCCAAAAGTTTTTATTTTTTGCTAGGTTTCTCTTAATTATATTGGTCGAATAAGTAACGATAAAATTATCATTATCATATTAATAAATTTCTATAGATTTTATATAAATACAAAATATTTTATACACAGAATAATTTGAAGAAGGAAAATTCATTTTTGATCGATCATATAGATAGTCCATAAATTGAGTCTAATATTTTGTTTACACCACATAAAAGAAATGAAAAATGGAATATAACTTTGATATTTTGACCATGTGCTTGTCTCAAACTCTCAATGGACCAAGTCTTAAGAATATAGTACTAAACATTTTGAAATTGGTACATGAATTTCCTCTTGTTCTAGCTAAAATTTCGAATATTTGGTACATAAAATCTTTTGAGGTAAAGTTAATATTTACTTTATTCTTTTCATATCTTATTTTGTAAAATTATATCGAATATATTCTTATTGTTATTTTAAAATTTAGTAATTTAAATTTTTTGATCTGATAGATCTCTCTCCATATAGATATGTATCGTGGATAGAGATAAAGATAAGGATACATCTAGATATTAATTCACTATTTTCATATTTTTTTCTTTTTTCTGATTGATTGCCTTTTTTGTTACGACAAGTTTTCGTTTTCATTCTTAATGCAGGAGTGGAAAGTCACTTCACTGTAGATAAAAGAAACATCGATTTTCAATGTCGAAATTACATGATAAAATGAACTTTGGGAATGTGATGATAAAAAAAGTAAGAAGTACTAGTTGAAAATGTGATGGAGATATTGATATGTAGTTGAACCAAACGTAAACTTTAATCCAAAAGAACGTGAACGTCATGCATGGGTTACTCATGATTTTTAGTTGAAAAGAAGAAAAAACTTCTAATTTGATCCATTTCAATTTATTTATCTTACTTTTTTTTTAATTTATATTTAAAAAATCATTTTATTCAATAATTTTTTAATTTCAAATTCTTATCTAACACATTCAAACCACGATACTAAAAAGTATTTTGATATATTTACATACAGATTCTTTTACTTTTTAAAAGTAGAATACACAAATTAAAACAGACCAATTATCCAAAAGAAAATGCTAAATGATCAGAAAAATTTACCAGAATTTGGTCAGAAAATAAAAAAAAAGAAACTGATTTTTTTTAATAAAATAAATTAATATTTTTTATTTTTTAGTTAAAAGATATTAAAATTTAAAAAATAAAAAAATATAAAATAAAATAATATTATTCTGATCAAATTTTGTGACAAATAATTTTTTCATATTCAAAATCAATAGAAAAATGACAGAGACGACAAGACTTGAAGCTCGTGTGGCTATCTCTGTTTGCCTAAATTTCATAACAACTCTAATCACGTGCAATTCGTACATATTTTTATTATTTTTTTGCTATTATAAAGTTTAATTTCTTCATAATTATAGATTTTGCTATCGCGTGACTTGCCTGCTCCATTTTTTAACTGTACCAAAAACTACCTGACATAACCACAAATTCACTCCTTCTTAGTGTGTTTGACGGAGTTTTATTATTCCAACTATACGTTCTCAAATATGTATCGATTTATTTTATACAGACTTTAAAATTTAATGATTAAGATTTGAGAGCGAGTTGGCCTGCCTTTTGGATAGACCTTAAATTAGTCAATGAAACTCATGGCTAATTTTTTTTATTTCAAAAAAAGTGTTTTTTTTGACGAAACGTAACTTTCCTATAAAGGTAGTAAATTTAAGTTGCGTTTATGCTATTTATGATTTTTCGCTAATTATTGAGCTATGAAAGTTACATTTTGTAATATACTCCTTCCATTTCATTAAGAAAGAAAAAAAGATTTTTTTTAAAAGTTTTGATCTATATATGAATGATAGAAATTTATCTGGTTAAATGGTTAAAAATAAAAGTAAGTCAAATAATTTTGATAACAAAACAAAAAAGTTAACTTGAACCACTAATTTTCTTTTTGCAAATTGGTATTTTACAATCAATAACTTCCACACATTTCAACTTTCATTTTTTTTTATATGATATAGATGAATTATTAGACATTAGTAGTGAGAAAAGGCTAATTATGTATTATATTATTAAGAGAGGAGCAAAAGCAGTTGATAAAAGTTAGAGAAGAGTTGTAATAGTAATAAATTCCACTATATTTAACTTTAGGAAAAAGTAGAAAGAGGGTGGGGCTGCACGCGATTCCTGTTGAATTTTCAAAGAATATAGTTTGTCACACCATCATATTTTTGCTTTTCCACATATTTTTCTTTTTGGATGAATGAATCTGATTGATGAAAGATAAAAATACGAGATTGTTTGAGCAATTTTCTCTTTCAGAAGTAGTTTTTGATATACGAGTTAAGCCACAATCTAATTTGACATGATATCAGCACTTCATGAGTCTATCACAGTGTGGGAGAGGGAGTTGTGAATATGCTCATGGTTCTAGAATGTCACGTTTGATAGTACAATATGAAATTCTAGATAAAATAATATTTAGATCGGGGCATGGGGTTGAGTGGGGTGGGGTGGGGTGAGGGGTTTATGAGAATGTGCTACATCAGACTCGAAATATCAAATCTTGAGTTGCTAATAAGGCTTGATCAATCCTCTTCTTTTTAATCAACTTTTGAAGTATGACTTAACTCAAAAATGAATGTGACCACTCAATCTGACGTGGAGCCTAGGATTTCGAACATTATTTGCAGGGGATGGATAAACATAAGAAATCCTTGTTTTTAGCTAGCTTTTGAGAAGCAGGTAAAAACCTTTTATATGTTAGTACACAACTTTCTTTGGTAGACCTTTAATCTTTTCTTAAGAAAGAAAAAAGGGTTTTCATGGATAGGATTCTTGAACTTTAGCATAAATAGTAGTACTTTTTGTTGTTACTAATATGTGAAACTGTTTAAAAAAGTAATTCTGCCCTAAATGGGATATTCTTCTTTTAGGTACCAAAAGAACAATCTCACCCAAGCTTAACGTGATTTCTTTCACCAACTAGTACTGTTCTTTTTATATTTGCTTTAGAATTATAATGATCAAGAACAATATGTGATTGCATTTAATTAATTAGATCGATGTTAAGAACACGTAGCTGGTGAGCTAAAATAATTCATAAATACTCTTAACGTACATGATGAGATAATTATCTTCTTTAGATTAAGCCAGTCGAAGTGAAACTTTTTCACACATCCAATATCTCTTCATCGTATTAAATTCTACATGGCCCATTAGACATTAATTAGTAACTATGATCCATCACTTGATCAACTTATTTGCAAATGAATTGTATGTTATTCTCAAATATTGACTCTGATATTTATTTGTTGGATTCAAAATAATTTTTAAATACTCTTAAAAAATGTGATATTACAAATCCAAAAAACATCACATCATTAAAATTAACATTACACAAATTCGAACTTAATGTATATATTTTTCTAGCTATCAAGTTTTAATGATGTTTCCTTATCACTCCCTATACAATGTCACTAACTTGGACGAAGCTTATTCTAAAGCTAATTTAATTTACAATTATACAGAGATAAACATATGATTTGAAGCATTTTCTAGAATATATAATATTTTAGAAACAAATACCAAGTATATATAGGTCTAGGCGGCTTTGAAAGTAACTTTGCTTATGGATCTCTTGGGATTGTTATCCTCTTTTAAGAAAATGAAAATAATGCAAACTCTTGTTGTTTAACATGACTAATAATAAGGAAATTTCCGTAGCTCAGTTAATCAGCTATCTGAATTTATATTTTATTGGTAAGAATTCGATTTTTTCGCTTTGTAATTCCCTCTTCATTTCCCCTTTCCCCACCTTTAATTTTTATTTATTATTTTTTTAAAAAAATACGACTATTGAAGTCTTATATTTATCATGGAATATAATACTTTGAAAAGCAAGAAATTGGAAAAACAATGGTTGCAATGAAAGTCGAGATGAATAAGACAAGACACCTCTATTTATACTTAATTAAAAGTTTTATATTCGAATATTTTTAATTAGAAAAAATATATATTAGTAAGTATTATCCGACTTGAATTCAAATTAATTTATCCAATTCAATTACTCAATAAAAAAACATATTTTTTTAAGAAAAAGCAAAAAGTTGGGGTCATAATCCTGATTTTAAGCTAACAATATCTCAAAATGCTAAGAAATGAGCGGCACTTTGAGCAATTTGGTCAAGCCTTTCGGCAGCAATGATAAGAGACTGATTGAGAATTAGGTAAAGTTTGTAAAAATATATATATTGTTTACACCCTTGAATTTAGTTAAAATAAATAAATAAATTAGTTTGATTATTGTGTCTATCTCAATTTATGTTACTTATAAAAATTGGAATTTTTTTTTATTAAAATTTATAATTTTGAGCACTTTATGATTATTTGTCTGTGTAACTTATAAATTACTTAATCAAATGAAATAAATGAGTATTTTTCTTTAAAATTGATTAACAAAATGTATCGTATAAATTGAAACAGAGTTAGTATAGTTTTTGCCTCCAAAGGATGGCCTTCACTAATTGTTGAAAAGATAAAGGTCCTACAATAGATTAAAAAGTTAATATATCTCTAGGGATTAATTTTGGCCAACATTTAACAGATTGTAACTATTAATCCTTTTTGTGTTTTTATTAATCAATGATGCTTCTTGTAATCATTTCGTTTCCCACTTTACTTTTTTCTTTATTTACCCTTTTGTCTTCTCCTTGACAACTCTAGTGGACTCCATCCAATCCCTAAATTTATGCTTAAGTCTATCATAATTATCCAAAAAAAAACATGAAATTTGTTTTTAATATATTAACAAAAAAAAAAAAAATTCATCACGAATTAAAACTTGCATCGATTTTTTGTTTTTTTAGCAACATAAATTATCTATCCATCATTAATGCATTTTAGTTTTAGTTTATTGTGTAAGTTTGATTTCCTTTTAATATAATTTAGTTGCAATATTGAAAGGATTATTTTTAAAATGGCCACATCATGTATGAGTTTGATTGAACTTATACCAGGACATGGTATCAAAATTTTGAATATATAATAATTAAATTGACAAGAATCTCTCATTTATTTCTAATTGGTTTCAAAAAGTAGTTAAACGTGAATTAAGAAGTAAATTGTGGGTCAATGACAAGCATTTGTAAAGTTAGTGAATTAATAAGAAAGTTATTAGAGTACTCTATCAGTTTCGATTTATTTGATATACTTTTCTTTTTTAAAATAATTTTGCCTTGCAATATTTTTTTTTATTTTTAATGAAATAATTTATAAATATCTTTTAGAATAATATTAAATGGATCGATATTACACCAAAAAAAATATTAATCATTAAATAATAAAGATGTCATTAAAGTTGTTTTCGCACACATTGTTAATGAGTAGCTCAATCTACAATTAATGTACCACTCAATCAGAGGTGATCCATGTAGTTCAAAATTTAATTTTAACAAGGTTTAATATTTATTTACTATTTATTTTTAAGAGATATCTTTAGGATTTATCATTTAAATATATATTGCATCTTCCTTTGCACCGAAGAGCACGTGTGTAATATAATTAATTGCATGCGTTATGAACCAATAAGATATATAGCTAATCGTATACTCTGATTTTATAAGTGAAGTTGAGCGTATAAGGATATAGATTATAGGACATACGTAAATTTTTCTTAATTTTTTTTTCCTGAAGTCTTGTTGGCTAAGGAAGAGTATAGTATGTTGAATATTTTCATTTACTACATTTTTTTCTGGAAAAAGTTAATCGAATATAATTCTTTGTATACTTAATGGAGAAAAGTGTATATGGTTATATTCCAAACGAATAATGTACGTAGCAGGTAAAAGATTTATTTAGCAAGTGACACGTTATTAATCATTGGACTTGTTTAATTTGACAATATGTTTTTATGGAATTGATATTTTAGATTTCCACCAATTTTTGGCAGTCCCATTTTATTGACTTCAACAAGGCTATATGGCCTATGGTTTTGTCAGTTTTCAGTTATTATAAGTAAAGTGTAAGTGCAATAAATATTTGTCGAAAGAGAAGTAAAACTTCAATTTTATAAGCCATTATTTGTGATGAGACCCCACTTAGCCAACCCAATAATTCCAACCAAATTAATTGTTTTTTTTTAAAAAAAAAAAAGAAGATAAAAGTGAACTCAACAAATTGTTTGGAAAAGAAAAATTCTACCAATTAATTAATATCAGGACGAAGACTTACAATTTACTGGTAATTGTAGTATATTTTAAAATATATATATAATAGGCTTAAAGGTGTGTCAACTAAAATGGTTGTTAAATCAAGGGCGTAGAGAGTTGGCTAGTCAAGAACATCTACGTTAAGAAGATAAAAATTGCGGAGATGAAGATGTTTGGATAGATTGTACACACAGTTGAAAAGTTACGATTAGTGAAAAATAATATGAGACAAATGAGGAAAACGAGGTTGAGACATAGTTCGCACATGTGAAGATGTGAGGTATGAGGATACACTAGTAAAAAAAGTGAAAGACATTTGGTGTAGCAGGAGTTAGGAGGTGTAAGATGTCGGCCAAAGAAGAATTCACGAAAGATAATAATTAAACAGAACATGACATAGCTTAAGCAGACTAAGGACAAGACCTTAGATTAAAAAAGTTTAAAGGACATGATAAAAGTTGATTTTGCATCCCTTCCAAGTTTACATATTGACTCAATATTATTGAGCAATAAAAAAATTCTCAGTTTTCTCCTCATTTTATGTCCAAAAAAAGAAGTCAGTCTACATTGGAAACACTAAGCAATATGAATGTAAAATTTGAAATTGGGTATTTGTATGATTTTCATTTGATGGACTAAAAATGTGGAAACAATCATAAGTATATACTTTGTGAAAAAGTTTGGACCTTTGTATGTACGTAGTACTTGGGAACTTGTATTTCACTTCCTTAAAGTAGCTTAGAAATAAAAAGGCAATTGAGAATAAAAGAGAACAAAAGGTTCTTTGATAATTCACGTCACGCAAGTGGTAAGATTGTTACCACTTAATTATTATTTTTATGACGATAGTATCCAAAGCAGTTTGCACTCACCTTCACTAATTTCACTAAATACCTGTTATCTCCCACCAGCACATGTACGTTGTGAATTAGAATATGAACTTGAGACCCCATGTCTCTCCACTACTTCATTGACAAATAAGTTCATACCCTTGATTACTAGACTTACTAGCTACTTAGGTGACTTGCAAGAACTAGAAACTAAAAGGAAAAAACCCAAGACCAGAAGTTAAACACACCAGTAGATGCCCTAGATATGCCAAGACAGAAGCTAGATAGAAAAGAACCAAACATTCATGGAGAAGCTATAACATTTGGTCATTGGCGTTATGGCATAGGAATTAGGAGATTCCCAGTTTCAGTAATTGGACTCTATGTTGCTCGGACTCAACAAAATTATTATTGTACCCATGTCCGATCCTTAAAAAATACACCAGGTTGGCATTTTTTGAAGAGTCTAAGCAACATAGATTGGAGCCTATTGTTGAATTCAGAAGTTACTCCAAAGCCATAGCAGCAAATGTTAATCCATTCTAAACATATTTGAGAGCCATTGAATTAAGTCTTGAGGAAAACCAGATAATCAGTGTAGTATGAATAACCACTTTACCATGATCAGTCTAGATAAATCATCTTATAAATTCAGTGTGAAGCTAAGAGGTCCCTTTCAAATGAGAACATATAGATGCCTGAATGGTTTTATTTTGGCTTTGTGTATGAAGTAGAAAGAAAACTGGCAAAAACATCAAATAATCAACCGAAAACTCATACTTCTGGACAATAATCAATCCCAAACTCCTTCAATGATAATCTTCTAGTGTACATATGTGTGTACTCACAAAGACATCTGATAGTGGCAAATGGCAATGCTAAGAATCTTGATTAATAGATTGGTAGCAGTATAGGAACCAGATAAATAGGAAGCTTCGTATAATGTTCTAGGCAGATGCAAGTAACAAAGTAAAAGCAACTGTAATATATAGCAAGGGAAATGAACAAAGACATAACCTTCCAAGATTCATACTCTCAACGAAAGTAGACCAACAGGAAAGGAGAGTTTTGATACGCAATCCTCAAAAAGACGAGAGCAGGGTAAAGGAACAAAGACATAGATTAATAAGTTGAATGCAGAGTTCGCTTTACAAAACAAAAAATCTTTCTTAAGAACCTAGGCGACTTGCTTTAAACCAGCACCTTCCCTTTTTTAGTATGAAAAAGAGACCAGCCAGCTTGATATACAATTCTCAAAAAGCATTTTACACAGTAAACTGCGAGAATGGAAGTGCACACAGCACCAGTACAACTAATTAGAACGCTTGGCTAATGCAACCATACAAAGACAAGACACCAAATCTATAACAGCCTTTATTTCATCTTTACTTTGTCAAGGACTCAAGGGACGGCTGAAACCCTGAAACAATAAGCCTTTCCTATCACAGGTATAACATTACACCAAGATAGTGCAAAACGGACAAGTTTCGTTCAATTTATCAGGTAAAGGGGTGAAAGACAGCTCATTTGAAACTATTGAACATGAACTATGATCAATGAACTACACCTAATCCAAACTGTTTTATGTTCATACAAATTTTTAGTATCCATTCAGCTCTATTAAGGCTCATACATTCCAACAGTCGAAGCAATAATGCCAATCGAAAACAAGACACTTCACTGGATTCAACTTAAATGCTCGAACATCCCAACTAATTCATGAACCATATAACAACAACAGCAAATCCAACAATTTGAAGAACAAAGACTCAATTTTTATACTTCCATTTCAAATAATAGACTGAGTTCACAACTGAAACCATCAAAATACAAACACAAAATACACAAAACCCCTAATTCTCCAACAACTTCCTCATTTACCAAACGAACTAAGGGAATTACAAAAACACAATAAAGTCTACTTCTTCTTAGTAGGTTTCTTCTTCTTAGGAGGAAGCACAATCTCTCCTTTGAGAGTTGGAATTTGCATAATCTGTGTTAACCCACTAAACTTCTTCCTGAATTTCTCTACCTGGTCAGCATCAAGTAGTAGCTGAGAACGACTACCTTGATAAAAAGGGTGATTACCTGACCAAACATCAACTGTGTACTCATTCTTCGTTCCCCCAGTTGTCATCACATGCTCTCCATTACAGTAAACATTAGCGTCATTGTAGAATTGCGGGTGTATATCCTTCTTCCTGCAGCTCCATCGCATTTGATTATTCCCAATTCCCATCTGCAAAATTCAATTTTCAACAATCATATACTAAAAAAAAAAAAGTTATGGGTATGGAGATTTTGGGGAGTTACCTTCTTGGGGGAGAATGAAGGAGGAGCGACATTTTTTTGAAGGAAAGTGTTGGAGAGAGTGAGCGCCATTGTTGGTAATTTTGCAGAAAAAAGATTGAGAGATGGAGAAAAGAGGAACGGGTTGAAGATTAGATTGCTTATCTGAGGATATTGGGCTGGTTTAATGTAATGGGCTGTATATTTGATTGGGCTATACTTGGGCTAGTTTTGTTTGATGTTACTATTGGGTTATTACTTGAAGCCCAAGGAGTAGGTAAGGCCCATTTATGCAAATACTCTTTCAAAAATGGATTAAACTCGTTAGGGTTGTTTGGTTTGAAAAGAAATTATATTGGGATTAGTTATTTCGTTATTACTAATTTGATTTGTCGTATGAAAAATATTTGCATATTTTTTTAAGGAACTTGTTTGTTGTAAAAATATCATCTACCTTAATAGAAAAAAGGTTTGACCCATCTCAAAAGTTTTTTTGTCATTTTTATTATTTTATTTTTAAGTAACTAATTTTGGTGCTATTATTTCATTCTGTAGGTACTAATTGTCAATTCTAGTATAACGTGACTAAACAAGGAACGGAAAACACTTTCTTTTTTCAATGAAAAGGGAAATTCGTAGTCGATATTCTTTGGGTGCACGCCTGGTAAAATTACTGTTTCTATGTAATATCTCGCAAATTACATAGGAGAGGTAACCTGCACTAGGCTAGCCCTGTACGACGAGCTCAACCCAGAAGGCAAATCCTTTTGCTTTCGCTGGCAAGTGATTTTGAACTTAAGACCTCTAACATGAAAGTCCCAAGCCTTAACCATCGAGAGAAACAATACTAATAAAATATTATCTCTAGATTATTTATATTTATACTCATATCACCAGCCATGTATAGGATTTGAATTACGAATTTTTTACCATTGACATTTAATACTATCGTTCTCTCCTCTCTGAGACGTGTAACACAAATTGGCCAATTTATAAATCAAATATCCTCCTTTTCCCTTTGTATCTAGAGTTTACCATATAGTTTTTCTTTTTTTAACATATATTTAAAGATTAATTCAACCCGACATGACTTTTGCTCTTTTATTTTGTATCTATAATAACTTATTTCGATTAGAATCTTTGATAAGAATAAAGTGTTTGAGTAAACAGAAGTGATGTTATGCTTACCGCCATAAGCAAATCCAAGTTATTTATCCTACTTTCAATTTTTGTTATCACACGATATATTGACTCATTAATCTTTTTTCTCAATTATTTTCAAAATAATTTCTTTATTATTATATTTCTTTTTTCAATATGCTTTGAAATGTCTTAATTTATCAAAAATCAATCAAAACCAAACTCTCCAATTTCATAGAATAAAATTATATGAAATTACACTAAATACATCGACACAATCGATGTATTTTTTAAGCCATAATAAATCACTACTAGAATACTTCCTCTGACATACAACATGTCGAGCAGTACATTACAAAAAAAAAAACATTATCTAACTTCTTGCTAACTTAAAATTAATTCATCTCCTAACATAAATTAATTCTCTCTAATTTCCATGATTAATCCTTTAATTTCCTTGCTTTCTTCCACTTCTCTATATTCTTCAACCTTGCATACATTTTCCTAATCTTATTAAGCCTTTTAGACTGCTGAATAATAATATCAGAAACAGATGAACTTTCACTCAATATTATCTCATAACCATCTTTAAATGAATCCATTCCTTCAGCCAAAACATGCCAAAACAACCCTCCTGCCGCCGCGCCGCCGCCTTTTGCTGATGAAAATATAGAGGAATAAACAGTGTTGAAGATTATATCTCTTTGTTGTGGTGTAAAGCCAGGGCCTTTTGTTGTTTTGCCAAACTCAGCAAATATAATAGGCTTTTTTAGAATTGTTTGTGAGTCTTCAATGTGAACTTTGAGCCAATTGGTTAAGAAATTAAGTTGGGCTTCATCATCTTGACCTGTCAACCTACATAGAAAATCGCAATGATTTAGTACGACAGAAGTCATTTTTCATAAATAAAGATTAAATAAACACTCTCTTCGTTTCAATTTAATTGTCTGGATTTGATTTATTTGACGTGAATTTTAATTAGTTTAAGAAAATAAAAAATGAATAATTAATTCTTGTAGTATTAAACATGTTGTATGGAAAGTTGAAACTAAGAAGTTATCGAATAAGAAATATTTTTTCTGAAACAGATTAAAAAGTAAGACAAACAAATTAAAACGAAATAAAGGATAGTAATTATTAAAACTAAAGCAATTGATTTCATAGAAAATGTTTTCGATTAGAAAATGACTTTTATCGTATTAAACGCGGAAAAAAAGAATTGAGAGGTCTTTAGGTAAGTACCATTGATCAGGATATGAGTGAACAGTGGCAAAATCAATCTCTGGGATTTGATTATTTGCAATGAAATCTGTTCCAACTTGAAAGTTTGGATTCTTCTGAGTATCTGAATTTCCATAAAATCCTTCTAATCCAGCTTCTATTAGGTGATTACTGTCTATGGATTTAGTATATGAAGCCATTTCACTAATCCAATTCTGTAAAACAAGTATAATCATGGTTAATTTATTTCATCTTAATCGCGAAAATTAGTAAATATAAACATTTCATCCAACAAAAACAGAATTTTAAACAAAGCTATTGATTCTGTCAAATTCGCAAGTAGAACTCTAGCTCTACCCCTGAATTTACATTATATAATGTGCATTTAGCAAGTTATTGTCATTGTCTCTAACTATATATATATATAAAAAATAAAGTTTTTAAAATTTACATTAGACAACACATTGTCACAAAATTTATGGTACTATTATGTGGAAAAATGGACACACTACCTAATAATTTATAATAAGGGCCAAAGTAGGTAGGGGCATTGCCCAATCCTACTAAGCTATTCACATGAAAAATAGGATTTTCAACTAAAGTTTACCCAACTTCCAACTCCCACACTGAGAGGCTGAAAATAACTTTGAATTTTTGCATGAAGTTAGTTATCTTTATGTGGAAGAACAATACACACATAATAATGGTAAATGTTTGAATATTTTTTATAATGAAAGGTGAATTCAATATTTTGAATTTGTTACACCAAACTCATAGCTAGAACTCTAGCTCTATCCATAAACTCATGTATACATCAAATCACTTAAATTTCGAAATGACTACTAAAAATTCTAATATGTCTGATCAAGTTGATACAATTTTTTTGAAAAAAAAATTGTAACTTTTGACTTCATGATTATGAATATGTTGTAGCATAATTTGTGCGGCCAGAGTTTTCTTGAAACTCGTGACCGTAAACATGCAATGACATTTGTTTAGTTATAAATTCTCTACAAGTGTAAAAACCAATCCAAGAATATGTATCTTCTTCTAAACGTACTAAAAAGAAAAATGTATCACATCGCTTTAAAAATGGGAGTAACTAGTTACCATTTTATCTCCTTCACCTTATTAACAAAAAAATGAAAAAACATTGGGATTAAAAATTGTTAATTTTGCAAGGCAAAAAGAAGAAAGAAGTTAAAGTATTATTACCTGCACAGTACTTCCTGATAAGTCAGAAGAACATCTAGGCTCATTCATAAGCTCCCAAGCCATAATTGTGGGATCATCTTTGTATGCAATTCCACTTATGCTGTTAATTCTTGTTACAACTGCCTATTTATTATCATAAAAAATAATCACTCCGTTTCAATTTATTTGACTTGATTTAGATTCCAGAGTATCAGGATGAAACTAACTAATGTTCGATAAAGATTGAATAATATAACATACCTTAATATGATTTTTGAAGTAACCTTTCACAACAGAATTTGTGTAGAAATCATCATCTGATGTTAAGGATTGACCTTGAGATTTTGCCCAATTTACATATTGATTCTTTCCTCCAAAGTCATTATAGTTGTTAACCAAGCTTAAGATTAACTTAATCCCATTTTTACCAGCTTCATGAATAGCATAATCCAAACCCTTTCAAAAATTATAACCAAAAAACAGTATCATTGCACCTTAATCCTCATTAAATCACAATAACATAACATTTCTTAAGCAAAAAAATAAAATAAAATAAAAAATCTCAAATAATGTGTTTTTTTCTTATTTGTCTTTTAAGACTTTGACAGACAAAATTAAGCCAATAGGCACATTTTTGAGCTGCTGGATTAAATTTTGCAGAATAAGTCATTTCCCCCTGTTTTCGTGAAAAGGCATCGAACGAATCGCCACGTTTATCGAATTTGAGTCATGTTTCATTGTGAAATTTGAAAAAAATATATATATAATTTATATCTAAAAATTAAAATTGTGTTTGGACATGAACACAAATTGAAATTCTCTTTATCATCTTCCAAATTCTTGAGAAAATCTAGATTTCAACTTGACAGACTCTGAACACAACATACGCAGCAAAATTCGACAAGGTCAAATTTGACTACAGTGGTAGATCTAGATTTTTAAGATTGTGGATGCTGTGAAAGTGACAAAATCAAAAATTACATATATATATAAAAAAAATATGTTAACAGTGAGATTCAGACTAGACTCAACAACCCTAAAATAGCTTTAATCATCCATCCAAGAGTCAATGGACCAGTCAAATCATTTATATTCCGAAACGAATTAATGGGTGTTCAAGCACCCAACAAACTCCATGTGGGTTCGCCCCTGAATGTGAGGAAGGTAGAGTGTACATAGACACAGAGGTTGTTTCCAAAATACCCTCGGCTCAAGTGTATCATCAAACAGATAAAACACATTGTGCTAAAAAAAAAAAAATCGATGTAAAATCTACGAGCGGTAAAAACCTGAAACATATTTTCATTGTAGAATCCAGGAGAAAACTGAAGAGGTGAATATCCAGCATCACTAAAAGCCCAAGTTCTACCAACAGTGAGGCCATGATTAGCAGCATCTTGAAAAACAGAAGAAACTTTGTGTCTTTGTGATGGATCAGAACCAATTAACATTAACCAATAAGCATTAAATCCATTTGCATAAAATGGACTTTCATTTAACATAAAATGTACCCCTTTTGTTTTGATAAAATCATGATTAATCACATTTGCTTTAACATTATGAAAAAAGTAGATGAAATACAGAAAAAACACATATAGTTTCATTTTTTTTTTCTTCTTTAAAATCAGTTTTAAAACAGAGGAAAAAACTGAAAAAGTACACATGTAAGTTTTAATTAGGTAATACAGTTTATTTATACTAGTCATTCGGATCCTTGACCAATTGGATATTTTTTTTAAAACAATTAATACGGCGCCTCCAAGTTGATGTTGAATTTTATTTAAATTTTTATTTAGACACTCGAATTTTGAGTTATTTTTAAAAAAAAAATTATTAAATATTTTCAGATCAAGTTTTGAAGAAAAAAATTGTGTAAATAAATTAACCACTTAAAGTATATCTATCTTCTTCAATTGTATGCATTAGTCTCAATAAGTTGTAAAATGCTCAGGCTTATTTCAGTTGAGATTGATGTGTATAATTAATATATTTAATGTGGTTAATTTAACTAAAGACGTTTGAGGATACCGAATAAAAATAAATAAAATTTGAATTGAAGTTTTCTAATAGAAAAACATTATTATAGGTTGAATGTCAAAATAAAACTTACATAATTTTAATTAAAATATAATTATGAATAATTACATCCCTTAAATTGTGAAAATTCTATATTTACATCATCTATGAGCTATATTTATAGCTAATTATCTTTTAAAATTCTTAAATATAACGGTGTTATCCTAATTTTTCTAAAAGTATTTAACTTTTTCTATGAGATAATTATGTCTACATAAATGAAACCGTAGAAATTTGGTAAAGGCTATAAAATTTAGACTGAATAGACATAGAAAAATGTTAATAACTTGCACGTTACAATTAAATCATAAACGTTATGAACAAAGTACAATAATGAATTGATTATTTTCTTTTATGGTAAAAAACGTATTAACTTTCTTTTTCTTCCATCTTATTTATTTACAAAAAAATACATGTAATTTATAGTAAAAAGTAGTCGTAATTTTCAATGTACCAAAAAAGGTAAACCATGCTATACAGGGAGTCTCATTCTCATTAATAATTCATAATGTAACTTCAAAAATTTCTCATCAATGTAATTGAATGGACATGGCAGACTTATTAATAGTTGATTCAGATTTTGAAATTTATTATTTTTATAATAATTGAGTTAACAGTCATATATTATAAAAATTTGTAAATTTACGTCAACAATATTGTAAAGGCTAGATCAACTTTTAAGTCGGTTGTTTAAATCTAATTAATATACATTATTACTACTATTAAGTATAATTTAGGTGAAAATGCAAATAAATTAATTTGGTGATAAAAGAGTATATAGAAAGCATGTTTCATATTATTATTGATTCATTAATAGATATATATAGTATCCATTTTAAATTATAGGTATTATCTCAAAAATTACATTTTTTTTCTATATATAAATTACCCAAATAATCAAAAAGGTCAAAGACAAGTTAATTTAATGTACCCAACAATTCGGAAATAAAATTATGTGCACAAATCTGCTATTTTTTTTTTCTAGCTCTTTATAAATTTATTAGAAAAAGAAATGATTTTTTATAAAGCGACAAGGATATATTATTTTAATCTACGGTGACACTTCAATTTGATATATTCTTCGTTTTCTCAATAACAATTAATAATTGTAAATATAAATCTATGATAAATATAATTGAATAGCTTGATAAATGATAGTTAACTAACTTGTTATTATAGATTTGACTATATATTTTCAGCAAGGGTCATATTTTATCTCACTACTTTACCTTCATTGATTGACGGACTATATTGTATTGTTGTAACGTAATTTTGGGAAGTTGATTTTTAGTGGAACCAAAACAAATCCTTGAAAAATGTTTCTACTTTCCATATTGGGTAAATTGAAATACTATCTCCGTCCACTAATAATTGTCATATTTTTTCAAATGATAAAATTTTGACTAATAGTTTACAATATTTTTTTTTATCATATTGATATGCCAAAAAATGTAACGGATAGTATTTTCATATAGTTTTTGACTATGTATTTTATTTAAAATATTAAAATAATATAATCTAATTTAACTTTAAAAATTATTCAAACTAACTTTCGAAAAGCGTAACATGACAAATTACGAACAAAATAACAAACTAAGAAATTAAAACAAATAAGAAGAAGCAAATCCAAGCAAGCAAATGTACAATTAACTATGCTACTTTTGAACATATAATTAAAGATTATAATAGTGTTAAATCTTCTTTATTATTATTATTATTATTATTATTTTGCTCTTTGGCTTTCTGTCTTGAAAGGGCGACCACATGATCGTTCTTATAAAGAGTGCTGGCTTATAATGGACACAAGCCATGAACAAAAGCATCTATTGAGTAAAATTTACATTTATAAGGGGGGGTTAGGGAAATACGAGTCAGAATCGTGATTGAACATAATATTTAATTACGAGTCAGAATCGTGATTGAACATGATATTTATTACGAGTTAAAATTGTGATTGAACATAATTTTTATATAGTGAATATAATTAATTAAGAAATAAAGTTATAGTTTGCTATTAACTACTAACTTTTGACTATGAGGCTAAATGTATTAGTGGTTTATGGGAATCAAAATCATGAGTTTGATTTTAAATGCAACACGTTGCATGAAACTTGAGAGAAAAAATTATCATGTAACATCAACATTCTACCTATGAAAAAATCAACAAATATTTTAGGATTGTTCAAATTAATATCATTATCAAAACATGACGTCTATTTTAGCCGAGTGATTATAAGAAATCTTTACAAACTACATCCCCTAGTGATAACAAAAATGCATTAATACAGAGTATATGGAGTATGGACAGTAATATATATATAATATGTAAAAAAAAGATTCACAAGGGTCAAAAAGAAAATGTCACGGGATGCTTATGAGTTCCGAGGAAAGGTGCGGCAAGCAGCACCAATGAATGAAAAATGAATTTCTGTTGGGTATTTCCAAGTAATTTTTTTAAAAAAAATTACACACAATTTTAAAATTTGTGTAATTTTTAATGATGTTTTAATAAATATAGTTGACACTTGACAGAATGACGGTTATAAAAAGTACTGTAATAAATAACATGAGAAATTAGAATTATTGAAAAAGATTAACTTGGTCTGAAATATTAGTTTTATTTTTAAATTATTGATATTTTTAAAATATTTATTAACTTGATTTATTAAATTGAACAAATATCTGTTTAGGAATACATATTTAAATTCAAGGGTGCCCAACATTTCTCTGTTTCTACAACATGAGTGAAATACACATTTAAATTCTTATCAAATTTAGGAATGTTCTCAACACTGCTTTCAGCTTTTATTAAGAGTTCCAATCTCGTACAAAAATTTGAAATTACATGCTTGTTATGTAATGTGACAGATTGAGAATGTACGTAGTTTGAATTAATCAAATATATGAATATTTTTAAGAGGGTCAATAATTTAGGAATAAAATTAATAATTTGCATCAAATTCAAGGGTGCCCAACATTTCTCTGTTTTCACTAATTACAATAATTGTATTTTCTTTTTTTGGAAAAATGACAAATTTACCTTATTAACTATCGTAAATGGTACGCAGACATCTCAGTCATACTCTTGGGACATCGGTGTCTCTGCCGTCCAAAAACTAGAGATTATATGTCTTTCACTCTAACGAAAGACTAAATAATAAGGAGTTGTAACGCAATCTTATTCGTCGATATGATATTTAATAAATGTTGGGTTGATAAGATTATGACATATGTATACATGTCAGCATAAATATTATATATACTTTTATTTTTGAACGATAAAAATACTAATATATATTCTAATTTTTGAACTATAGAGATATTAATATCGTAAAAATATGACCAAGAATATTTATATTTTTCTCTTATTTCTTTTCATGTGCAATACTTCAAGGAGTAGCATTGGAATGTGTGCCAATTTGAGGAAGAAAAATTGAAGAACCCTTTAAAAGAGAATAATAATATTACTTTGTGTTGGGGCGTGATTAGCGCACCAAGTCTGTGCAGCGTCTTTTTTTGGCGAATCACTTTCCGCCATCAAAAACGCTATCACATATGGCCGTGTGCCGTCTGTCATGGTCCTCCTGCACTATATCTACATCGTAATTATTGCTATATATTTTTAATTTAAGACTACAAAATTAAATTTAGCGTCATATTTCTTAAAGTTTGCACACAAGGAATTAGGAGTAATAAGGATAGGATACATACAGAGGCGAAGCCAGAATTTTCAATAAGGGGGTTCAAAATCTGTAGAAATAGGTAGTCGAAGGGGATTCGACATATACTATATATACATATAAACTTATTTTAACCATATATAAATAATATAGTTTTCCGCCGAAGGAATTCGGATAAACCCCTTCAATAAGGGTAGCTCCGCCCCTGGATACATATCCACGTATTGCTAATATCATGATTTACTAAGTACTACGTCCTATAATACTAAAAAGGTTAGGAATACATATTTGATTGGCTCGATACAGTTTTGAAGTTTATTATTTGATTATCGATTTGTAAACATGTTAAACTGTTAATATATTGACTTATCGATCATTGCTTTTGTATGTTCTCTATCATTATTGGTGTAGACAGTTAGTTATTAATTTGGCACACAATAAAATCACTGAAAGTCTCTTTAAAACAAGATGACAAATCAAATGAACCATGTACATAAATTAACAAATTAAATCTTGCTTAAAAGCAAACATTGCTACAATGTAGATTAATCGAGAATTTTGAGACAACCTGAAATAAAAGTGTGAAACTGAACATAAGTGAGGGACTTTATATATCGAATGGTGTAAATATAATTATCTAATTTACAATAAAATTATTAGTTAACCCTTTAATAAAATAACCTCAAAACGTTAAAAAGCGATAACCGAATTATAATAAAGAACAGATTTGTTACCAAATTCGCTAAATCAGTAACACATTTCGATTAGTATTATTAATTTCCTTGGTTTTGAACAACGTAAAATAAGTGTATAACTAATACATAAACTTAAAGGGGAAATTTACATAAATATACTATAAATAAAAAATATTTAACATTTATAGCAATAACATTTTTTTCCCCACTTGATCACTTATAATACATGTATAATACACTTTTAATTCATATTACAAAGAATAATTTATCATTCACATATAATATAAGTTTTATGGATAGATAATATATTTATGACACATTTTAATACATTTACAATACAATGTGTCAACTTCTTGCCAAACAAGCATAGTATATTTTTAAAAACAACTATAATACATATATATTGCATACTTAATTCACTTTTGATACATATTGCAGATTTAACATAATATTGTTATAAATGATAATAAATAAAAAGTATCGCTAAAATCATTAAATTATTTATTAAAAGGCACCCATCCAAGCAATTTTTCTGACTTAAAATTCTATCAAACAAAAGATTAGGTAATAACATGGCTAATATTAAATTTTCTAATACGTGCTACCAAACGGTCGGAGTTTCATACTTCTCTTGTCTTTGGGCTCAAAATCATAAGAAACAAGGTTCGTTTCTGAAATTTGATTTGGGCCTTTACGAATGATCATGTCTTGTTCACTAACACTGACCACAAGGTTTGGCCCATTAGTGAGGATTGATGTTCTGTTGGGCTCAATACAACTTCCTTTAGTCATTTCATAGGTTATTTCCTCTTAAGAGCACATTTTAATATTTGATATTAAATAATATTTGAATAGTAAAATTTAGACACTATTTCAAATAATTATTTATAGATTATGTTGATCTATTATATTAACTTTAAACTTAGATGTATTTATGCTCAAACATGAATTTAATTTGTAAATACCCTCTTCAACTAACTTCAAATGCTTTGGAAAAATCTCTCAAATTTCGATCAAATCATGTCTAAATATCTACTAATCTCATAAGGAAAACTTGATTTATTCAAATACACGATATTTGTGAGTCAACAAGATAATTGTCCAAAATATATTACATGATTGTACTTTTCATTTATTGAAATTTGTTTAAAATATAGTGAAAAATAAATTAGTATTTTTGTGAAATTTGAGCACTTTTATCTTATAAACCTTCTCTCTCTTTGATTTGAATAATATGAGACAAAAACTAGTTACTCGATATATATTACTAGTAAAAGATGATAAATATTCTGAAAAATTACTAGAAACGGAAAAAAAAATCCACCTAATAATTAGTTAATAAAAGAAATTAAAGCTGACAAATGTAGACGTAAACTACGCTTGAGTAGGGTTTATTAACAAATCCACTGCACTGAGCTTTACCATCTGCACTTCTTTAACAATGGCCGCCATTTTCTCTCACTTAACTTCCCTCCGATCACCCGATGCCGCCTCATTCTCCTCTCTCTCAAGCTCCGGCATTCAGTCGTCGCGCTTTTCAAGCGTATTTGCACCTTCTCCGATCACTTTTCCGGCCACTAGTCAACGTGTCTCATGCCAGGCCACCTCTCCGGCAGCATCTCCTTCTTCGTCCGTTAATGGTAATGATTCGCTACTTTTTCTCGATTATTCCTTTTCTGTGCGATTAATTTTGATTTGGCATTTGGATCGTGCAAGTGTTCAAGTGTATAATGTGTTGTAAACCTAGAAAATTTGTTAAGTTAGCTTGATTTACTATTTAGTCTTGGGAATGTTGTATTTATTTAGCTTATCACTGTTCTTTTGGTCTATCAAGTCTGTTATACTATGCACCTTTTGATGTTTAGGTTTATTTTTCTTTGGATCAACCTTGATTTCACACTTAACTTCGATGTGATTCGAATTTTCTGACTTATTAGTTAGAGATGTGGAGGTGTCCAAATGCCAATGACCATGCATGTGCTGTTTATAGTGGTGGCCATATTTGAGCCTTTAACTTTCTAAGAGTTGTATGCATGCTTCATGATCATTTTTATTGCCTGCTGAGTTACTAGTATATTCTCAAGAGCTTTCATGTAAAAAATTGTTGAGGTCACAAAGCACAAAGTTAGAGAATCAAAAACTGCTTTTTTGGTGTTAATTGTGAAAGACCTTGTTGTATGGATAGTTGAGAACACTTTACAAGTGTTTGCAGTTGAAATAAGAATCCTTAGTGTATGTATACATTTTCACATCATCTAATTATAACAAAATTCTCCTGGTATATCAAAAACAAGTTAGAGAATGATAATACTTTTGCTTATTGCCAATAAATTCCTGAAAGCTCGTGGCACACGGTTAGAAACCAAAGGTGTGTTTCTAGCCCAGAGATCACAAGCTTCTCTCTTAAAAGTTTCCGAACCCATGAGAACAATAATACCGTGTCTTCTAGTTTTTCAGATGATGGATCAAGCCATGTTTCATTCAAAAATGGCTTAAGAAGATTTTTCTGATGTGTCTTATTTTAATTCCAGTAAATGCTAGTCAGAAGGACTTTTTGCACATCAGTGATTTTGACAAATCAACTCTTTTGAACATCTTGGATCGAGCCAAAGAGGTCAAAACACTTATAAAATCAGGGGAGAGGACATATCTCCCATTTAAAGGTAAAACTATGGCGATGATCTTTGCTAAGCCATCCATGAGGACACGGGTTTCCTTTGAGACAGGGTTTTACTTGCTTGGTGGGCATGCTATATATCTGGGACCAGATGACATACAGATGGGTAAGCGGGAAGAAACTCGTGATATTGCTCGTGTTCTGTCTCGCTATAATGATATCATTATGGCTCGAGTTTTTGCTCATCAGGTACGCTGGTGAGTTTTCTGTTTTTCTTCCTGGTACATGGTGAGTTTCCTATTTTGGTTTCTTACGGGTGTACTTCAGTTAAGCACTGCTAACAATCTTGTTTGTGCTAGTTGTCCAGTCGACGCTTCTGTTTCCTCTGTTAAAATCCTCTCTTTACAGCATTGCCCCTTCTAAGTATTTAGTTGCCCCTTTTAATAAGTTGGAACAAGAGTTTTTGATCTTTCTGTTGTATCTGAATTGTGGATCCATCTTTTATCTAATATATTACCAGTAAATAACAGTTGAATGATGTTGTCTTTCCCTACAAGCTAATTGTGCTATGGTTATTCACTTGTAAATATTCCTCAGGGTTTGTACAAATTGAGATATCGAACTAAGTAATTGATACGGGAGGATTGGACATTTCTAAGCCTGTTCTTTCATACCAACTGCAAAATAAAAAATTTATCCTTTTTTTTGTTGCTGCTGCAGGACATTCTAGATCTTGCTAAATATGCAACTGCACCGGTGATTAATGGCCTTACAGACTATAACCATCCTTGCCAAATTATGGCCGATGCCCTAACAATAATTGAACATATTGGTCAGCTGGAAGGAACTAAGGTTTAGCTCTTTCACGCAACATTTGGTGATATTCCAATTTCTGTTCTGGTGACATGATCTTTGTAATTCAATGTTGACTGTAAATTTCAGGTTGTCTATATTGGAGATGGAAATAACATAGTGCATTCTTGGTTATTACTGGCTTCAGTAATTCCTTTCCACTTTGTATGTGCTTGTCCAAAAGGTTTTGAACCTGATCAGGAAACAGTTAAGAAAGCACAAGATGCTGGAATAAGCAAAATCGAGATAACTAATGATCCAAAGGAAGCAGTTAGAGGAGCTGATGTTGTATACTCGGATGTCTGGGCGAGTATGGGACAAAAAGAAGAAGCTGCACAGCGTCGTGAGGTGTTTCAAGGATTCCAGGTAGGAGTGTGATAAATTTCTAAGCTCTATCTAGTCTGTTCGACTTGTGCATGTAGTACAAGACACCTATTCATATATAAATAAAATTGCCTGCCAGGAATGCATGCAAAACCAGTAGTATAGGAGGCTAGGCCCAGAAATGCCCCTCCCTATTGATGCTTTTATTAATACCCATCTAAAAGTTTTTCTGTGCTTGACTTCCTTTCTAGTTGTATTTCCCTAACATCTTATTATTTGTCAATAGGTTGACGAAGAACTCATGAAAATAGCTGGACGGAAGGCTTATTTTATGCACTGTTTGCCTGCGGAAAGGGGAGTGGAAGTGACTAATGGCGTGGTTGAAGCACCAAACTCAATTGTATTTCCCCAAGCTGAAAACCGGATGCATGCACAAAATGCAATCATGCTTCATGTAATGGGCTTGTAATTGCATCGTCTGTTCTAATACTGAGATTGTTCCTAGACACAGTATTTTGTTTGGTACATTATGTCTGTTTATAGATCTCCAGCGATCTCTTTATGCTCATATTGGTCTTCGTCTTCGATCTGTCATTTAGACTTTAATCCAATAAATAAATGTCTCCAACTTTCTATAGGGTATAGATTTCTAAGGGATTAGTTTACAATCTCCACTTGATCGTAACAACTCAAAAGGCCCAAGAAGATCTTTTCTCTTGTTTCTGGAGCTTGCTGCTATCGTGGACCGATGTGATAAGAGTGAAATTCAATTTCTTAGCTAGGTTTGAAAGGTATGCGGAACTACAGCTCGACTTGGATGAAATCTAGCAATAGCTCTAGGGTATGTACTCAGGAGATACATACTCAGCGCACTATGTACTCAAGGATAGTCAGGGGATGTGCTCTTGGCTCGATTAGGATACCATCTTTATTTAGTTGGTAACTTTCTGAGCATTAGTGCACATGGCCTTGCCAATGAGCAGTGGAACTTGTTAACTGACTCGCTGGCTTCCGAAAGAGCTCCAAAGGAGCCGGAGCTCTTGTAGCCACTAACCGCTCATAGGTCCTCATCCCAAAAGGCAAAGGGAGCAGAGGATGTGAGGATAGGATATGATCACGTCAATGACACTAAGGCAACAATATTTTTAAAATTTAAAAATCCTATTTCAGTTAAAAGCACTCATACCAAAGTTTTAGATGTCAAGCCAAGTACACAGCATCTTTAGTGAACCAGGTTTCACCTAGTCAACACATACATCTAAGGCGTTATCTACGCCTAGCCTAATTTACCTTGCATTTCAACATTTTGTAAATAACTTTACCCTGAGTTTGCAAACTGATGAGCTACTGTTTATGTCTAAGATTAGACTGCCAATAATTCAATGTATCTACAAAACAAATTTCATTTTCCATCTTGAAAAGCTGATGACCAACATTAGGACAGTGCAAACATTGCATCACCTCTCTTCTGAGTTGAACCTGTTCCATGCGGCCTTGAGAAGATCAAAAACCTTTTCACAAATATATTTTTGCTGAATGCTCGCTCCTCTTTGCTGCAACTTATCAGGGTGAACATACAGGGTTGCTTTACGGTAAGCTTTCTTCACAGCAGCAGTAGTAATGATTTCAGTCAGCGAGATAGGTTGCCAACCACTGTTGGTTCCAAGGATATATTGCAGAGTCGAAAGCAGTGCCCGTAGGTTCCCTTCCTTCCCGCTGGCCCATCTTTTAATATCAGAATCAAGAGTTTCTGCTAGTCTATTTCTCTCCATTTGCTCTTTCTGAACCAGAAGATCGCGCTGATTCTTCTCCTCAAGGGCTTTTGCTGCTCGTTCCATTATCCTCTGGTGCCTCTCCAACCTTGCTTTGCGCCTCTGAGCTGATTCACTGGTACTTCCATCAGATTTCTCCAAATCAGAAGAAGAAAGGCTTTGCTTCAATTTATTCTCTCTGGTTCTACTAGCAAATCTTTCAACACCGTCTCTATCTACTTGAGACCTTAATTCAGCTATGTTTTTTAGTGATAAAGCTTTCTCTAAAGCACGTTCACGGGCTTCTGCAGTTGCCCTCTCCACAGCAGCTCGTTCTGCTTTACGCTTGGCTTCAATGGAAGATTTCTCTTTTGATACCTTGATACTTGCAGAAGCCTTTTCATGCTTTTCCCGTGCCTCAGCCATTACTCTTTGCCGAACTTCAGCAGTTACTCTCTCCACAGCAGCTCGTTCTGCCCTTTCACAGACTTCAGCATAAGCTCTCTCACGAGCCTCACGAATTGCTCTTTCCACCACTTTTCTGTCATTATCCCTTTCCCTTTGCTGTCTCATGTCTACCTCAGTTTTTCTACCATTATTTTTGTCCACTTCTTTTGTTAACGACTTTTTGGTATACTCTTCTACAACTTCTTTTTCGCTAAGATTTTTCGCTTCCTCATACTGTTCTGCTTTTAACTCTTCATCATTGCCCAGTGGTTCGCGATCACCCGGTAAAGAAGACCATTCCAAGTCTTCTGAGTTCTCAACAGACTTATTTACTTGCTGAGCTGCTTCAATATCATTGTTTTTCTCAACCTGGTCAACACTACCATCCACCTTGATTGTTTCCTCATTCTGTACATGATTAGGGACCCAAGAGTCATCCCCTTCATCAGGATCTGAGGATTCTTCTGGTCCCTTACCAGTCTCATCGTGTTTCTGTTCAAGGTTTCTGTAAATGAATGTGGTATTCCTTTGTTCTTCGGAAGGGTGGACCTCAGGTACAAAATGTGATTCATTATCACTGACATTCTCTGGAATAACATTGCAGAAGCTCTCTGTCTCAAACAACACTCTTTCACTTGGAAGATTATCCGCAGTGTTCATGCAAGTGGAACCCCGACTCACTTCCTTGGCATCCTCAGATGAGGAGTCATAAGTATCTTGCACCATGCTCTCAGAGGTATCCCCTTCACTAGCATTTTGAAGATCACTAGCAGTTTCCATTATCTCCCTCTCCCTAGAATTGGATGACTCTTCACTTGCTCCATACTTCTCACACTCAGCATGCTCATTGATGGCTTCAGAAACTCCTTGTATCCCTTCAGAATCAACTGCCTGCTGACCAATTCCAAGGTCACCATTTTCTAGTTGATATTCGCAAGCTTCTTGTATCTCATTTGAACAAGTACTGCCATCGTGATCAGGCTCAGAAATAGTTTTCATCGAATTTTGTTTATCAGCAACACTTGGAGCCACACTTGTCTCCTGATCACCCTCACTCTTATCAGATGCTTCCACCAGCTTCCTATCCATTTCGTCAACCTTCTGACTTGCTTCAATCTTTCTATTCTGTGTGAATTTATCAGCTTGGTTCTCTATTTCTTCAGTTGCTTCGTACTGACAAGGCTCTATGGATATATTCTGAGATACCACTCTCTGAGATCCTTCAAGATTTCTCTCACTCTCTTCCCCTTCACAAAAGTAAGTCGTTTTGCTTTCACTCGGCTCACATTCATGAACCCCCCCATATGATATTCCAGTGTCCTGTCCCCCTTGGAAATCTTCATGTTTACTGTCAATGCCTTCTTTCTTGAAGCCATGTTGGGGCTTCTCATCATTTTCCACCCATAGGGAGGCTTCCTTATCCACAATGCCAGTTTCTTCTTCATCGAAGTTCCTTCTCAATCTACTTTTGTTTTCTTCCATCTCAACTTTTTCTATCTTCATCGATGCTATTCTGCATTCCAAGTCTTCATGGTTCAGAGTCTCATTTTCTAGAGGTGTCTTTTGGTTGTTATGTAACTTATCATTCTCCATCTCTTGGAACTCAATTTTCTCCTCAGGAAGCGGTGCCGGAGAATTCTGCAAGTTCTTGAAACTCCATTGTTCAACAAATGTCGACTCCAGATTGTTCTTCATATTTTCAGAGTTTTTCGACTCAGCAGAAAAATTTCCCTTCATATTTTCAGACTTCTTCGACTCAGCAGAACAATTTCCCTTCTCCTTAGCAACACAATAGTCTTTGGTCATTTCAGAAATTACATATTCCTCAGAATCATGCATCAGAGCTGAATTGGAAGTATCCTTGTATTCCTCAGGAGCTTCTGCCTTTCCAAGGATGTTTGGTGTTGGCTTTATGTCCCCCATTGATTTGGTATAATCAGGTGCTTTGCCAAGCTCTTTTGTCTTGTTACTTGGATTCATCTCCTTTGGTTTGTATACATGTCTGTTATTCTCCACAGATGGTTGGGAGTGATTGCTGCTGTCAACCTGTTGAGATGCCAAGGTTTGAGTATTCTCTTTTCTACTGCTTACCACCTCCGGAGACCAAGTTCCTGCTACATCTCTGTGAGATACTTCAACATTTCCAGTAACTCTTTGCTGTTCTTTAAGATTGAAGCATGAAGCCAAAACAGCATTGCTTGATGGAATTTCCCGACAAACCTCAGTAAATGGAGGCAATCCACTACCTATTTTTCCCTGCAACTCTATAGTATTTCCCCTGTTACTTCTTGTATTGCACTCAACCCTATTATCCTTGAATTTTAAGCTACCATTAGGCCTTCGTTTCAGAGAAGCTGGAACACCTTCACTTTTTCTCTCCATTAGCTCTTTGGCTAGCCTAATACTCTCTTGAGCTTTCTCTATGGCTTTTTTCAAAGTGGCAGCAGAAATAGCAGCTGCCGAATTTGCATCAAGTTCCTCATCAGAGGAAGGTGGTGAAGTATCATTCACACGACTACCCCTTCCAGATGCACCAAATTTGGAATCAGGACCACTAATTTTTGATTGATAAGGTTGGCCCTTGATGTCATTAGCCACGGGGATTGAAGCTGATGCCGCTTCAGTGGAACTTGATCTCTTGTCAAATTCATCACGTGCACTAAAAAACTTATCACTGAACACATCCCAACTAGATCCACTTTTAACCTTCACTACACCAATTGGATTCAGTTTCTTAGGGACATGCAAATTCTCCTTCCTATCATGTCCATTAAATAATTCCCCACTAAAGCTCCTGTCATGATGAACATCTGAACTTAGTTTCTTGGGGACATGCAAGTCCCCACTCCTATCAGGTCCTTCTCTAACTATTTCTCCACCAAAGCGCCTGTTGTGATGTCCATCTGAACTTTGATTCCTTGGGACATGCAAATCCTCATTCCTAGCAAGCCCTTCTTTAAATATTTCCCCACTATAGCTCCGGTTGCGATGTACATCTGAAGTTTGTAACTTTGGGACATGCAAATCCCTGTTCCTAGCATGCCCTTCTTTAAATATTTCCCCACTAAAGCTCCTGTTGCGATGTACTCCATCTGAACTCTGTATCTTTGGGACATGCAAATCCCCCTTCCTATCACGTCCTTTAAAGATTTCCCCACTAAAACTCCTTTGGCGAAGTACATCACCTGTTACAAAGGGTGCTTGTTGACAGGATTCAGTCTTTGGTACATGAGAACTTTCATCTATAAAATGCGTAAAACCAGGGACAGCATGCAGTTCAGCAATCTGCGTCATGCCATTTAATCCATCTCTGCTTCGTTGGCTGGTCTTATGATAAGATAGGTTAAAATGATTTGGCCCATCCAAAGATTGATTAACTGCATCACATGAGGACTGTTGTTGCCTTCCACTTGGACTAAATTGATCGGATCCTTCCGAAGCAGTCCTAAATGCAACAAAAACAGGAAAATAAGGGAACCATCATAACTTATGTTGAATCAAAAGCAACAATACACATGGTGTCGTCAAAGACAAACTGGGAAAATCTGGGAAATGCCACAGAAAATAAAAGCAATCAAGGGAATTGCAAATTAATACAGAAGGTTGTCGTTTTCCACCCGTGAGAAACAGACCAACCGAGGTCAATGCACACAGTAAATGTCCACCAATACACATGTTGTCGTCAAAGACAAACTGGGAAAATCTGAGAAATGATGCAGAAAATAAAAGCAATCAAGGGAGTTGCAAATTAATACGGAAGGTTGTCGTTTTCCACACGTGAGAAAACAGACCAACCAAGGTCAATGCACACAGTAAATGTCCATTGAATTCTAAACCACATAGCATGTCTAAGTGCTTATACTTTAAAAAGACTAGAGACGTGCAATTAAACATCAGATCACGACAAACTTAGATTAAAACCTTCCATTACAAAGGAAGCAGGATTAACATTTTGTAAACCAGCACAACTTAACCAATTAGAAAAGCAAAAGGATATCAGATTACTAGATAAGCCACAGAAGACGACACGTTTCAGAATGAGCAACAACCGAGAATTTATGGGAGATTCTATTTTTACTAAAAAGGTTTACATATGAATATTCCATACCAGAAATATTAGAATGCTTCAACCACCAACATACATGTTCGTATATAAAAAGTCTAATTTAACAGTTCCCTAGCACAGCAAAAATCATATAAATCTCATTTAAGGTAGAGACACAGAAAAAGGACTTGTTAAGCACACTAAGAATATACAACTGAAGCAAAACCCAAAATTAAGAACAGAGATAAAACGGCACCATATCATTGTGCTTTTTCCTTTTTCTCCCATTTCTTTTCTATTGTTTTTGTTTCTATATATCAACCAAAGCTACAGCTATAAAGAGATAGAGATTGTTCGTCTGGAGAAGCAATCGAAAGTAATTCACGCAGATAAATGCCGAGAAACAAACAGATGATCAGCTAAACAGATAGAGAAAAACAAGCAAGTTAACACATAGCAAAATTCTAAACCAGATGATAAATGAAAAGTAAAAAGCGAGTAGCAATCATGACAATGAACAGCGAGAATACACACAAAACGAAACTCGTAACCGATTCAAACTGATACAGGACACATCAAGCTTAGCTCCATCACTAACAGAAATCTCCATTTTCTCTTCAAATAAAAAGCAAAAAATCAAAAAAAAAATCAAAAAATCATGAAAATGAACTCACCTAGATTTAGCAGAAGACCGCTTCCCTCGTTTGCCTCTAGAAAACAACTCCTCATAACGCACAGCCATATCCTCCCGAGAAAGACCACCAAAAATGTTGGAATAATCCAGTTTATCGGAGCTCCGTCCATCATCGGAAACCGCAGCATCATCGATACCAGAAAGATCAAGCACCGGAATCGAAGAATCATGAGAACCACCAAAAATCTCAGAGTAATCCGGAGCACCGGAAGGTAAAACCGGAGCTCCAAACTTCGCTTGTGTACCTGTTAAAACGCCGTCGTACGGGTGCTGTTTAGTAGAAAATGATAAGCCATTGGCGTTAGAAAGCTTCCTTCTGTGTAAAGGCTCCATTGAAGTACACAGAAAGAAGAAATGAACTAGGGTTGGTTATTTCAGGATGAAATTTTATGTATATTTTTTTTTTTTTTGGCTTCGGTGATATTTGTCTGAAGAATGAAAGAGAAGAAGAAATAAAAATAAAATTGTGACAGAATAATTACAAAATGTGTTTTTTGAAGGGTCAATTTGTAATTTTTATTTATTTTAACTCTGTTTGTTGCTGTACGGTATACTTGTTTCCAAGTCTCCAACTCGGATTGATCAACTCGTTCGGTGATTATTTTAGTATTAGTTCTCCGTCTTAATTTATGTGACAATGATTCAATAAATCAAATTTTTATCGCAAATTTTTTAATTATATGAGAATTTCTGATTAAATTTAAACTATTTAACTCTCGGAAATAACAAGTGACACATAAATTGAAAGGAAGAGAATTACTTTTTTTTTTGTATTCTTTTATTCATTTATATGCTATTTTGGTAAAATAATATTTACTATATTTCGTATGATGAAATAGTTGAGATCTCTACATTCTTAATCAGATATTGAATTAGAGCCAATGTGAATGAAAAAAATCTTGTTGAGAGTATTGTTTTCAAAAATGGCTTTGTAATCAAGAGCTAGCCACCTTATAGTAAAGGGGTTCACCTGAACCCTGAAGGCGGAAAATTTTATGATTTATACATAATTAAAATAATTTTTGTACGTATATATATAATAGATATCGAATCTCCTTCGACTACTTCATAGGTTTATTTTTACGAATTTTGAACATATTACTAAAATTTTTGACTCTACTGCTATTTATAATGTGTGAATTTCAGTATCAAACTCTAATATAATATAAGTATTATATATTGAGTGCAATTTTTAAAAAAAAAATGAAATAAACTAGTTGCATCCTTGTAGAAGCCAGCTTTTCATAGTCACAAGAGTGAGGACCAAAAACATGTAACGACGTAAATGTTTTAACGTTTTCTTCTACTTTTTATAAAAAGAGCAATAATCACTTCCATATTATTTGGCCATTTTCCAAGAAGTTTTTAAATTATGAACAATTGGTTTAAATTCCATTTTCTATTTTTCAATAATCATCTTAAATTACTTGCAACATACCACATATGGATTATTTCGATTACAATATAATATATTCAGTAGATTTTACTTTTATGATATAATTTTTTTTATTTTAGATAGACTTTGACTCAAAAGCAAGACAACAATTTGAAGTATAATAACAAAAAGAAAATGACAATGAAATGACAAGGTACAAAACAAATAATTTTTTGAAATGACAAACAATTTGGAATCAAGATAATACACATGTATTAGTGCTTGTTTTACTTGGATTATTTCCTCTTACAGAAATATAGTGTTGAACTTAAATTAACATAACAAAAGTTATTTTTCCTTTAGTTTAATTTTTCAAATAATGTCCCAAATTATAATATAACATTATTAGTCAATCTGACGTCCATTAGCAACATAAGTTTTTTTTTTTCTTTGATTGACTATGACTTAAAGCTTATTTTAAAAAGAAGTGTTGCATTTCACTTTCACAGATATGAAATTTATTTATTAGTTTCTGAAATTAATTAGTAGGAATAAAATGGGACCTCTCTTCTCCCATGATGAAGAAAAAATGATTAAATTGTATTTGTAGCACGTGTAAACTCGTATAAGAAATGCTATGTTTTACGTTTAATTTTTCGAAAGTTAATTTAAGTGATTTTTAAAATTAAAGTTGTTGAGATTAGTGGAAACCAAAATACTATTATAAATGAGTAACAATAAAGAGTGAATAAAAATGAATATGTGAATCGTTTTATTTCAATATAAAATTTCTTATTGAAAATTTAACTTTAATTAAATTTGAATATGAATATCGAATATGAGATAAAAATATAAAATGGAAAAAGCATAGTCGTTTCCTCATAGAGAATCTCATGACAATTATTCCATATTCAAAGATTTAATCATACAAAGTGTGGCCCCTCCCTCACATGAAATTATAAATTTGAGGATACCATATTTGGGTATAAGCTCCCATTATGGAAACACTAATTGAGAGCATCGAAAATAGTAAAATCATTTTTTTTATTTGCTCCTATATTTACTTTTCATTACCTAATGACTATTTTTATCATAGAAAAAAAAAAACATCAAAGAACTAAGTAAGGAGTACTAAGTATTTTAGGTTGTGTATAAGGATTTTAGTATTTAGAATGAACTCGTAGTTGTTAAGATAATGAATAAAATAATTTAAGATTAAACTATATGATAATATAAAAAGTTATTTTTCTATTGATGTTTTAGTTGGTATGAACTGAAATTGTAAATAATCGAGAAGAAGATGAGGTCGGAGGGCAACAATATAAAGGACATTTGAGATGTAGAGTATATGTAATTACGACCTCTAAGAGGAAAACCCTAATTAAGAATATTTGAGATGTAAAATATAGGTATTTACGACCTATAAACGGAAAACCCTAATTATTTTATTCTTTTGTATGGAGAATACGATTATTATATGCATGCATGCATCATGCATGAATCTCATTTTTTTTTCTTTGACTTCTAGCGAAAGTGAATGAATCAACAACAGATAATATATAAATAGTTTTATTGTAAACGTTCTACTATATCTTCAGTACTTATAAAAGATCAAATCGACATAATTGCGATACAAAAATACAAAGAAAACACGTGTTACATATGTTAAACCTAAGAAAAGTTCAATTTAAATGCGAATAAATTGAAAAAAATTGTGCTAACGGATTTTATTTTCACTTATAAAAGATCAGATCAACATAACTGCTATGCAAAAATACAAAGAGAACGTATTATATATGTTAAACATGAGAAAAGTTCCACTTAAATGCGAATAAATCGACAAAACCACTTAAATGCGAATAAATCGACAAAATTAGTTGCATTGACGGATCTTATATCCTTCTTTTTTCTTAAAAAAAGAGCTAACAAAGTTGAACAAGTAGAAACATAAATTCTATGTGACATAATATATGTAAGACAAGTCGACACATGAATCTTATGTTACATAATATACGCAGGACACCACGTAGGGCACAAGTTGTCATGTAGGATGTTATGTATGATACGTCTGTTTATTTGTTCAACTTTATTCAAATTTAAGGGTCTATCTGTATATATTTAAAGTTAGAACACATAAATGTAAAATAAGATAAACTTAGAGGGTATATTTATAAATTATGCCAAATAAATATAAATAGTTGTGGTAATGTATGTGAAATTATGTAAATTTTAACTTTATTAATTGAAGTTCTCATTTGTCAAATACCAAAGTGTGAAAGCAATAAATTTGAACCTTCTCTCCAATTAAAAATGTTGAACAAACCTTAATGAATGTTCACTCATTTGTTTCACGGTCAAATATATCTTTGAAAAGTGTATTCATTGGTAGGGTCTATTTAATATTACATATTTACTCATATAATACATGATTCAAAGCTTTATTGTTATGAAGTTATGATGAGTATATCTCTTTTTCACTTTATAATAAATAATAAGGACCTACAAACTAATGGCATTATTGGCATCATCTACCTATCTTTTAATTAAAAAAAATTATACTATAATTTTGTTGCATCGATGATCGCATTCTTTTTCAAAGTTTTAAACTTTTAAATCCTTTAATTTAGATTTTTTTTTTTTTTTTAAAATAAGTTTCAAACATAAAGAAGTGGCTAATAAAGGTTCAATTCAAAATCTATTGTTTAACACAATAGTGTCTTTTCTTATGGCATTATTGGGATATTAATACATAATAAAAAGGAGGAATTTTTCACATGGACCATTTTGCTCATATTGTTATCATGATGATATTATTTTATATACGTCCAAATAAATTTAACTTTTACTATTCACTATAATGATTTTTTCCTCTTATTTATTATATATATTTTTTCTCATATGCTATTACGAAATATGAAGCCAAAAATAAAGTGTTTCTCTTTTCAAAGTCAATGGTCTTTGTCTAATTGTGCGTTTGGTATGAAGAGGACATTTTTTTTTTGGTATAGCAACGTAACCGTTGCATTTAATGAATTTATCATCAAAGTACGTGGTTCTAATTAATTAGGAATATTTCTTTCTTTTAGTAAATTTAATTAAGGATAATTGTATAGAATGAAAAATTAATAATATAAAATTAATATAATAGCTATCCTTTGATTTATTTGTGTTTCATAGCAAACTGTTTTTCAGTCCCTCTCTCCCTCGTATTCTCGCTCCCATTCTCCCTCTCTCGCTCGCTTTCTGTTGCTCGCCTCTCTCGCTTTATACAATATAATTGTATAAATCGTGTTTCTAATTGTATAAAGCGAGAGAAAATTATATAAACGCATGCAAATATATATATCTTCATCCTATATACTTATAATTATACAATGCAAATATTTCCCTGCCTAAGTCTCTTTTGTCTTTCTCGTTTT
This sequence comes from Solanum lycopersicoides, assembly GCA_022817965.1. Taxonomy (NCBI): domain Eukaryota; kingdom Viridiplantae; phylum Streptophyta; class Magnoliopsida; order Solanales; family Solanaceae; genus Solanum; species Solanum lycopersicoides. Next base: position 92,903,584 of record CM040621.1, on the reverse strand, counting down.
ATACAAATTCAAATTGTATATAACTTTTCTCTTTCTCGTTTTATACAATTCGATTCAATTGTATATTCACTGTACAAGTCTCTTTTTGCCTTTCTATCTTTCTCGTTTTATACAAATTCAAATTGTATATAATATATCTCTTTCTCGTTTTATACAAATTCAAATTGTATATAATATATCTCTTTATCGTTTTATACAATTCAATTCTGTCTTTCTCGCTTTCTCGTTTTATACAATTCAAATTTTATAAAAAAAATTCTCTTTCTCGTTTTATACAATTCGCTTCAATTGTATATGTATAGCGAATTATACATATACAAGTTTGCTATGAAGCGCAATTATGCAAACTTTGCTATAACATACAAATATGAATTTTATGTTTGCTATATGTGAAAGTTGCCCTTTAATTAATGGCTTTAATTCAATTACCGTTAAATAGTTATTCCATTTCTTATTGATTGAATTTTTGAGGTATTTTCAATTTTTTAAATTAATTTAATTGTTTAGTTTCAAGACTATTTTTAGAGTGTTATTTCAAATTTACCAATCATTTGGATTTTTCAATGTGATGACTTTTATAAATTTGATGATAATTAATAAGAGTAAAAATGGAAAAGTGTTCAATTTATGTTGTGTGAAACACCTTTAAAATTCAATTAATATGGAGCGGAGGGAGTACGTATTTTTAGCGACAGTTATCAATCTTTATAAGTGTCCCTAAAAGCTATATCGATATTAATTTCAATGACAATTATTTAATATCGATAAAAATTTAGCACTCTTTCTTAATATAGATATTTATTATGGTTAAAAGTTATTTTTGTTATAGTCCCTCCAAACCTATAATTAAACATGAACTCAAAAAACAATATTCTTAATAGAGACAATCAACTTGTCACTATTTGAGATGTGGATCAATTTTTTACTTCAACTTTCGTTTAAATAAGTTTTTTTCTTTATAATTAAGGTCTCCGAGTAAGTTTGTATGTATTTATTTTTTTACATAAAACACTTGTTATTTCCAGCTCTCACATATATCGAATAACTCTATTTAATATGATTAATTGAACATATATTTACGATTGTACCGATGCTATGTTAATTCATATTTGGCACATGATAAGATTATTATTACTCCTAGTAATTTCACCTTTTCAAAATTCAAATTTACCACATCTTGACCAACCATAGAGACACACAATATAATAAAAATAAAAGATGATGATGGGATATATGTATCTTTTATCTCATCTATACATATAGAAGTCTTGGGTAAAAATGATTAAAGTGCTACCAAATTGTCTGATGAAGACTGAAGAGAATCTTTATGAAAAGGTGAAGCAAATATATATATATATATATATATACACAGTATTAGTAAGAAATAATATATGAAGAAGATCTAAAAGATAAAGTAGATCCTAAACTCATCAATAGGCTACTTTTACTTTCACTTATCTTTTTTATTTCTTTATATTTATTTATAAATTAAAATATAATAATTGTTAGTCTTCTTTAATTTGAAGAAGATCCCTCAAGAATATGCACATGCAATTCTACAGCAAATCATGTCTTTGATCTATATATGGCTTTATGATAAGTTCATGGGACACATTTTAAAAAAAAAAACTTCATTTATTTGTTGCTGGAACAACCATATAACTAGTTGTTGTGGATACCTGTTAAATGAGTGGATTGAACTAAATTTGGATATATTAAAATATACTGAGTGAATAAATGATATCGTCATGTGTGTGTGACTGTGATTTTTTGATGAAAGGTGAATACCCTGAGTTACATGTGGTTACGTTACTAGTTGTGTTGTCCTAAACTTGGATGAACATCGTGATTTCATGAGTTGATTTTAATGTGACATTCCTACTATTTATTTATGTGATTGAATTCTTCATGTATTTTGATGTATTCATGTACGCATATGAAGGAATACGACAAAAGTGTGAACATATCATACAAATTCTTTAAAAATACACTAAAATATCATTTTTAGGAACTTTCACATATATCCACTCAAAAATAGTCTAATTACGCTTCAAATCTATAGTTTGCTAATTATGTTTCGTAGCTACATGTTATCGGGAGGAGAGATGCGAGCGAGATTGGGAGAGGGAAGGAAGAGGCGAGCGAAATTCGGAGAGGAAGGAGAGAAGCGAGCGAGAGAGGACAGTAATTTGTATAATTCACATCTCGTTTGCATAACTTGTAGTTTATACAAACTTTAAAAAGTTATACACAAAAAAGATTGAATGCATATGGTGACAAAATTGAAAAAACAAAGAAATATAAACCATCGTATATACAAATACAAATGAAACAAGGAATTGTTAGTTGTGAATTATACATACAAATGTGACGAATTATACAATTTGAAGTCAGCCTACGTAATTAATGGTTAATGTTAGTCGTGAGTGATAATTATAGAAAAATATAGCTATGATGAGTAATCAAGTAGCTAGTATAAGTTTGTTTTACCGCATAAAAAAAATAGTATCAAAACCTTACACATACATTATATATTCACAAGCTTTATTCAATTCAATCATAATAGCTCATGTTGGAATTTGACTCCATTAAAGTCAAGTTGCATAAATACAACTGATCTAACTATCTAAGTACTTCGACATGAAATGTCATTTGGTTCTCGTACAAATCTTGTAAGACAACTCATTGTCAACTTTAAAATTTACTGAGATTCACTTGGACCAAACAATTCTAGCTGGTCTCAAAACATATAGGACAATACTCCAATAATTTTTACTTCATGTCCTAGCCTTTTCAAGTTGATGTTTCACAAATTGTACCTAATTTTTGAAAAAGTTCTCTATTTATTTGTGCTTGTTTTGAATTGTCTTAATTAGTTGAAAAGACTTATATAACACAATGTTGTTTGACTTTATTGAGCATGTTTGAAGAAGAAAACAAAATTAATCGCACAACATTGTAATTAAAATATCTCCTTAAAGCAATTTATATCTTTCTGTTTTTTTAACGCATCTACATGAACTTTCAATGACATGCAACAAAAGTATCTGTGTTACACCTACAATGCCAAAGAGTTTGATAAGAGCACTCCGATAAAAAAAGAACAATCCTAAATAAGCGTTATCAATTTTTTACAAGTAAAGAGCTATTTAGATAAAGATAATTGTCAGGTTAGTCTAGTCGAAGAGAAGGTTGCTTACACCTCCTGACCCGCAAACTCAGAATTTCCATTTACAACCTATTTATACAAAATATAGTCAAATGAAGTTTAAACTTAAACAATAGCACGAAAATAGTCCTATTTGTGCAAAATCAACAAATAAATCTCAAATCATGACTAAGAACTTGGATTTGGATCCAGTCAATTTCTAGACACTGGCCCAGTACCTATATTTAGGCCCAACCATAATGACTATAATTGGGCCTAATCATTATAGCGGCCCATAGTGATAGGCCCATGAATATGGCGGCCCAATAAACCCATTTCACTCTGCCTTGAAGAAAAAGAAAAGGTAGCTCAAAAGCTTTCACTCTTCAAACTCCATTAAAGGGAAGAGAAGCATAGAGCAGAGTTTGTGATTGCATTTCCGCAAAACGACATCGTTCTTTTTGATCGATAATACTTCGTAGACACAATGTTTAGAAACCAGTACGATACCGATGTGACGACATGGTCGCCGGCGGGAAGGTTATTTCAGGTGGAGTATGCAATGGAGGCAGTGAAGCAAGGTTCGGCGGCGATAGGTTTGAGATCGAAGACGCATGTGATTCTGGCGTCTGTTAACAAGGCTAATTCTGAGCTGTCTTCTCACCAGAAGAAGATCTTCAAAGTTGATGACCACATCGGAGTTGCAATCGCTGGACTCACTGCTGACGGCCGTGTACTTTCTCGTTATATGCGTACCGAGTGTATTAACTATAGTTACTCTTATGAGTCGCCATTACCTGTCGGGCGTCTGGTTGTTCAGCTTGCTGATAAAGCTCAGGTCTTTCGCTCAAACCCTAAATTGTTTTTGTTTTCTGCTTAGTGTGGTTTAATATTTGCTGATTAGTTGAATCTTTGTTGTGATCGATGAAATGGAGGGTTAGGGTTTTACTTTGGATTGAGAAATCCCCCTTTTAACTTGGTGGAAGGTCAGTTGGATTTTTTTCCACAAATGCTAGTTGTCCTGCCATTAGTTTCTCACTTGCTTATTCCTAGTCACTTCCAAACCACAACAAATAAGCACCAAATCTAGGGAAGTTTGGGGTTTTGGGACAGGGTGGCTGTCTATTACAAAGTTATTCCTTTGTTACTTCATTTCCTCCTATTGCCATTTAGTCTATGAGTCACAAGTTCAATGCTGTTAACACGACGAAACTAAAATGGTTAATCATGAAACAGGTGTTTTTGGATCCTTTCTGTTCCTCTTGTAGGTAAACTTGTGTACTACTCTCTAGGTATATTTAGTGATGGAATTGGGACTTATAAGAAGATTGCAATGTTTAAGTTATAATATCATTCTGGATGAGGTATCCATCACTGTGGTGGTCCAAGGAGAAAAAAACATACTAGAGTTTGCTGCCTTAGTTCACAAAATCAGTCGTTGCCTATATGCTAGATGTTCATTCTTCCACCAGAGGCAGCACTACCCTACATTTCTTCAAACTCCACAAAGACTTCAGTTATTTTTATAGTACTGCTGAAATGGTGGAAGTTTTTTTCTGCTGGGGAATAGCTTGAACACCTTTATTGCCCTTTTGTGCAGTCCTTGTAAAATGCCTGCTCACTTTACACTCGTCAAATATCCATTAGATCAATTTGAAACTCGGGTGAAAAAAGTTGCATCTTTAAGATTTAGCAGAGAACCATCAAGTTCAAATTATGATTTTCTGCATTTTTAGTGCATGCAAATGCTGTAATCAGTGATGTTCCTTAAACATATTCCATAAGAATTTATCTTTTTCTATAGAAGTAAGAAGTGTTATATATCGTACTCTATGTTTTATTTGAATACGAGTGGGGCCACTCGACACAAGTGCAGATCTAGAAGTTACACTCATCATCACCTAAGATACAACCAATGAATGTATAATACGACAAACTCGCTTTGTTTCACTTTATATAAGATAATATGATTGGGTGTTGAGTTTAAGAAAGAAAAGAAGACTTTTACAACTTGTGGTCTTAAACATGTCAAGATATTTGTGTGGTTATAAGACTTTTGATACATGGTCTTAAAAGTGTCATAACATTTGTGTGGGCCTGTGGCTATAAAGACTTGTCGCTAAGGGTAAAATGGGACATTCGAGTTAGATTGTTTCCAAACTTAGAGTGGTAACATTCTTTTGGAATGGACTTATAAGCAATAGTGCCATTCTTTTTTAAAATGAGGAGTATCTAAGTATATGTTTCGGCAATTAGTTGAAGTTATTTAAATAAAGCTGGTATAATTTAATTCTATGTAAATACTTAGGTATTCTGGTACTCAATGTGATACATATGACATAAACCCATAATCAACCAAATACTCGATCAACCTGTACTTTTTAGCCATAGATTTAGTGAAAGAAACCCAAGTTAGGTTGACCAAATCCGGTGTGAATGTTCGGTTGACATTGCCGCAATTTTTTTTGAAGGATCTGATCAACATAGATCATAATCAAATTGTAGCAACGGTTGCCCAATAATTCCTCCCTTCCACTTTACAAATGAGGTGCTTTAATTTGTTCCTGCATCTTGGTTAATTATTACTACTTTGACGTTGCCCCTTTAGAAATTTCAAGTTAAACATTCATATTATTTGGAGTAAAATTGGGTATAAATTCACTGGATTTTCATGTCAGAGATCAATATATGATGTTTTGGTATCCCGTGGAATTAGTCGAGGTGCGTGAAAGCTGGCCCGGACACCACGATCATAAAAAAAGTGATGTTCAGGAAATTAGATGCCATCTAGCAAAGGTGATCATGGTATTAAATGAGGTGTTCCTATAGGTAGTTTACCAGTAATAGTTAATGCTGCTGTTCAAGCTTTTAATAGTGCCGCCACTCTAAATCTTTTCATAACAAAGCATAGCGTATTCACTCTATTTTAATTGTGTGCCTATTGTATGCTTCCTGATCGGTCTTATCACAAACTATAGCATATTTTGCGGCTGTTTTATTTTGACAGCAATTTCTCATATATCTGACATTCTGAAATTTCACTTAGCTCCTTAAACTGCAGAAATCTCCCATTGAGGTAGAGAAAAATATAAACATGCGCCCGGTAAAGAAAAGCCAAGTATTAAGGCCAGTCCATGGTATAGTCGGCCAATTTTGTGGTGATACATTTTTAGGTTTAAGGGCATAAGAGTGTCCTGATTTTGTCACTGTTCAAACACAACGTAAATTTAGGGACATTCTTCCGTTTAAGTCATTAAGACTTGCCTTGATATGTTGACCCAGAATTGTGATGTTGTTTTCTGCTTTAATGATTTGGATATAGTTACATCAGGTTTACTCAACCGAGGTCTTACTAGTGTAATTTTTGGTTAGTTCAATAGCTCATATAAAAAGGTTCTAAAAGAGGACTCTTCGAGTTCTTCCCAAGGAAGCATATGGTTTATTTGGATAAGCAGGCTGAACCTTTTACTTCTGCACAATCCGTTGTGTGCTTGTTGATAGGTTGCATTAACTGTGTGGTGGCTGATATCAGACTCTTCTCATAATTTCTTTTTTTTTTTGAAACTGGTTACATTTGTATGTCAAATAGTACTTAGTAGTGAAAAACCATATTTACAAAAGCAGAAAGGAAGTAATACAAATAGAAAAATCAACAAAGTTGTTTTAGTTCTTCACTTTGGGATGTGTTTGACAGTGAACCAGGATACCTACAAATGACACATATCGAGCCTTGGTCATGGTGCAAAAGTATAGAAAGAAAAAAAAATCGTTTGGGTTTGTTGTCGTGTCTTGGTGGATATTGAGCTGCTTGCATTTCCCCCTCCATTTCTCAGGATGATTTGTTAATGCAACAAATGTTTATATTGGTATATGGGGCTAGCTGTCTGATTCAGAAGTAGATGCCTATGTTTGCGCTTTATATCATCTTAACATTTGCTTTTGTGGCAGGTTTGCACTCAACGATCCTGGAAACGGCCTTATGGTGTTGGCTTGCTTGTTGGTGGACTGGATGAGTCTGGTGCTCACCTTTATTACAATTGTCCTAGTGGTAACTACTTTGAGTATCAAGCTTTTGCCATTGGATCTCGGTCACAAGCTGCAAAAACCTACTTGGAACGTAAGTTTGAGACTTTCATGGATTCTTCACGTGAAAGCCTGCTTAAGGATGCTCTCTTTGCACTGAGAGAAACTCTGCAAGGGGAAAAACTAACAAGCTCCAATTGCACGGTCGCTGTGGTAGGAGTAGGAGAGGCTTTCCATACACTGGACAAGGAAACCATACAAGCATTGATCAATGAATTTGAGATAGCTGGAGAAGATGCTCCTGCCGAAGTCCCGGAGGAGGCTGCAACTGATGAACCAGCAGCACCTGAAGAAGGTGCTGCCCCTGCTGATCAAGGAGCTGCCCCAATGGATATTTGATAATGTTATGTCTTCCTTTAGGCCTCACTTCTTTCATATTCAGAGATTTCTTCTTAGAATGTTGAGATTTTGTGTGGCACAATCGGTTATATTTTCTGCTTGGATGTTTTATTGTGCAATCATGCTTTACTTTGGTCCAAACATCTTTAAAACTCATGCTTCTGAAGTTGAACTAAAAACAGCTTAAGTGACTTTGTTGAGTTGGATCTCTCTCTCTCTCCCTCCCTCCCTCTCCCCCTTCCCACTCTCCCGCCCCCTTTGTATTTTCGTTGTTAGGCACAGTCATTTTCTTCAGTCGGAGACTATCGATGAAATGACAACATGGCCTTTGTGAGTTAGTATAGTGCATTTTGATATATAAATGAGTTACGTGCTAGTTGTCAGCTAATGTTTATTTGGGTTCTCAATCTTCACTCAGAACACTACAAAATGTATTTATCTTTGAACGTTGTAAATTGTTAGCATATAAATCTGGGATACTTCTGAGAATGATTATGATTTTTCAACAACTCTAGTTGCAAGTAGCAAAATGTACTATAATTAACAATTGCAATCGAATTGAATCACAAAGAGAATCATCAATCTACTTGAACATAATCTCTTGTAGTTTGTTTTGGGAAGGTGGATACATGTTCTGGCCATGGAGGGATATAAAAAATGTTCGATTAAGAGCTGAGAATCATAAAAGCATGAACACAAAGTAAAACCTTGATTCTCTGTTCAATGGCAACTTTCAAGACATTGCATATAATAAAACTGAATCTTTGTCACCTGAATTGAGATGGACATCTAGATTAAACAATATGAACTTCTGCGTTCAACATTTCTTCGTGAGAAGTCAAATAACAAGGAGTATGCACTTAAAAAACACAGCGCTGCTCTTTCTATTGAGTTAGGGAGGGCCTTGTGACAGCAGAACAAGGCCACTCTTCTACGTCACAACAGAGGATTTGCTTGGTTCTGGAAGTTGGAGTCCATTGGTCTGCATTTGCTTGTACATCCATTGCCAGTTTTCAGGTGTTACCTCACCCCCAAGAGATCGAATCACAGAACCACCGCTGCAAGAACCCACCCAACAACATTCCTCCAGTGACAGTCCTCTTACCAATCCATACAAAAACCCACTTGCAAACAGATCTCCTGCACCTGTAGCATCAGTAACTTTCGCTTCGCCAATTGCTGGAACACGCACAATCTGAAAACCAAAATAATACTTCATGTTTATAATCCTAATAACAAACACTAAGTAAAGATCACAAATCATCAACGATAAAAGTCATTTTATGTGATACTCTTTCCTTTTTAGTTGATTCTCTTAATTTTAACCTTAATGACATAATGTTTAAAACCACAAGTTTATTTTAAATATTCCTTCTTTGTTAAACTCCACGGACAGTCAAATACATTCACATAAAATGAAATGGAGAGAAAAATTTAAATTGCTAGTAGCCTACTATAAGAACGACAAGAACCAACGAGTTGGGGGACTCTCGATTACCATCCAGAAGATCAGAACAAAAGATTCTTTTTTAATCGTTTTGTCTTAAAGATAGAATGCAGGTGGGAAGGATTACAGATACCTCTTTCTCATGTTTCGCAATGCATCCGTTTTGAGCTAAGGTGACAACAGCCCACTTGCAATGTTTAGCCAAATATTCAAGTGCTGCATCAGGATCTGCTTTCTCTTCACCCCTGCACCAAATGTTGGAAGACGGACATCTTCATTTGCATGAATTGGCTATCAATATAGTAGTAAATAAACATAATTTCTTAGTTTTAACGCGAAGACAAATAATAACCTTAGTAGCTCAGTTGCTTCATCCTCGTTTGCAAAGCAAAGGTCTATGTTTCCCGACTCCAATAATTCAATTAGAGGTGATTTAAACTTCCTCACCATCTGCCATATTAAGAATATCATTAAGGAACAAAAAAAACACAACAAATCCTATTATCATTAACACAAATCAGACATATTTCAACAGGAACAATGTAATTTGAGTTTCGTTCATACGTGTGTTCTTATATATGTTTCCAACTATGGAGTACGGACAGCTCAAATAAAGAGAACAAAATAAGATCTTTGTATCAATTGAGAAGACATGTAACTGTTTCTGCTTCAAAAACTCAAAGCAAATAATGAAATACCAAACTTCTAATAATACCATGCAGCCTATGCGAACAATTACCTCAAAGCTGGCAAGATCGAGCGAAACAAAAAGGCCTTCTTCCTTTGCTATTTTGATGGCCGCCTTAATAACTTCTACATTCAGTATGGCATATCTCAGTACCAGCCACTGTTACAAAAAAATAGAGGCAAATAAGTGGAAATTTTCAATGCTACAATTCGCCAGAGTAGTTCTCCGACGAGTAAAAATTAAATCGTTTTCACAAATGGATCAGCAAACTCTACATGTTACTGGGAAAACATACAACTTACTAGTAACTAATTGTATAAAAACTGATGGAGATAAGAATTTAAGATATCAAATAAGGAAGCCTCACCTTAGAACCTTTGAAGTCCTCTCTTTTCAGTTCATCTGCCTGATAAGCAAGGCAATAATAAGACGAGCATAAGGTCACTTTGCTTAATATTTTACACATCATTCGAATCATTAGCCACTACCAAATTTGACTAGATGAAAGTGGAAATCACCTGAACTTTCACGGAGCCAGACAAACATGGACGCATGGTACGATTGCCAACTTCGTCAACCAGACAAATACACTGTACATAAAAAATTACATAGTATTAGAAACCGGGGAATCATCTATATAAAGAATCTTAATATCCGAACAAATGTGCTCACCTGAGCTGTAGTTCCATTCTTCAATCTCAATCTTGAGAGATCCACTTTGTAAAAGCCCATGTTGCTCATAAATAATTTACCTTCTTCATCTTCGCCACAAGCCCCAATGATCCCACTACTAATCCCAAAGCCAGCAGCCAACCCTCTAATTGTATTTGCAACACTACCTCCAGCTATAGTCTTCAATAGGGATTCGTTGTCGGTAGAAGGAAGGATATGGGCGTTAAGCTCGTTGAGTATATGCTTCAACTCTTCAACTGCAACCTTTAGTTAACAAAGGAAACAACATGGATCAGAGTCTTGTTTAGAACAAATAAGGACATTTGTAGCAAACATAATATTTCATGGTTTTTTTAATTTTAGCATGCAAGTTTTTTTATAAACATTATGCCTTTCCTAGCTGGCAGTTACGAGCGAGATAAGCTAACCAACTACGCATCAATTGTCGGCAATATGAATCCTATATTTTAAATCAGTTTTCACATGATAGTTCAGACTATTTTACTACTGCTTTCAACCTCCGGTCTTAAACCGTATGCACATAGGCGGAGTGAAGGGTAACATATGCAGTAACACAATCTTTTAACAAATTAAACACATGGATTAGAGAAAAGGGAAGTTAATAAATCAAATGTCAAATGCATTATATCTACTCAACCAAAACATCCTCTCAGTCGAAAGTATCAAATGCGATCCAAATTCCCTCATTTTCAGTCTCAGATTGACAGTGCTAGTAAACCCGAAACCCAAAAGGTTATTCGACAATGATCAAACTACAATGTCCAATTCTAGAATCACAAAAGACATAACCTCATGATATATAGAGAAACCTAGATCATCTCACGCATAACCCCCCTTTCAGATTCTATGATACATCGAACTTCATCAGCAAAAAAGGTTCGTTCTTGTTTTGCAGTCATCCTCTCTTTAGCTAATACAATAAATTGATCTATTTGGATTTCGACATTGTCACCATCCCATCCCAATGAAATTAAAAAACACTCAACAGATTCTTATCAACAACAATCAAACTCAGCTACCAAACTCCCTGTCCCACCCCAAAACTAAACCAACAACAACAACATACTCAAGTAAAATCCCACAACTGGGGTCTGGGAGGATATATCGTACGCAAACCTTACCACTTCCTAAACACTCAACTCAAGTGCAGCAAATCCCACCCCCACAACTAAATCAAAACACATACACACACTAAAACAGAGAATTAAAAGATCCAAAGAGCAATAGAATCTACTGCAAAAAAAAAAAGTAGAACTAAAACATACAAGCTAGCTGAAAATTTACACATACATTAGTTAAAGCAACACAGAATTCAAAGATCTAATTTTTATAAGCAATTGGCAATAAAACAATCAATTATATCAAAATCAAACCAACCCCAAACCTTAAAACCCCCAAACAATCAAAAAGATTCCATCTTTATCACAAAAACTGTACATAATCAAGAATTAACAAAAAATAAAAAAACAAGAAAGAGGAAGTACTGGGAAAGAGCCACCACGTTCACCGGGTATTTGGGAGAGAAGAGACCAATCCACCTTAGCTATATGATCTACTAGGGCAAATGGTTGTAGTCCAAGAACAACTGGTGCACCTATATTTACACACTCACTTTGATTTTCACCATTAATGGTGGCTGGTCGAATTTCAACTCCCATAATTCCCTTATAAATTTTGCTCTGTTAACTTTTGTCTATGTAATCCTCCAATTTATAGGCACTTTATTATTTACTGTTACAATATTGTCCACTTGTTTTTTTCAATTTTAGTCCTCTTCTCCAAATTTAATCATGTCTTTAATTCTTTATATTTGCTAAAATTGAGCTTTTTTGCTCTAACTAATAAAATAGATTTTAAAAGTAATGTTAAAGTGTTAACTATCATAAAACATTTTATCAAAGACATGACCTATAATTGAAAAATTCATTGGTTCGATTTTAGTTTGTTTTAACTTTTCACAAATTCGATCAAGTTCGATAGTTTTTTATGTTAAAAATATGAAAAATGAAAAAATTGATCAACTTTAATTATTATGCATTTTTTAGTACAACTGGATAAAAAAATTTATTTTGAAAAAATTGAATGAGCTTGTTTTTTTTTTCCTTCTAAACTTCAATGTTTTAAATAAAATATCGATCTCCCATTAGTTTTTTTAGGCTTTTTGCTAAAACACGATTGAGCTAAGTTGTTGTTTTTTTTTTAAAAAAGAAGACGAATCTAGGGTCAAGGTTGATTTGTTTCTCCATCGATTTAAAAGTAGATCGATTTTTTTTATAGTCATCATTAATTTTTAAATTTATTCTATTGATAGAGCAAAAGTGTTTAACCCTAGCAATTTTAAAAATTAAAGATATATAAATTTATATTTGGAGGACCAAAATAGAATTACTCCTCTTTATAAGAAATATAAAAATTGTTTGGCTTAAAATTTAATTTTCAATCCAGCCTCCATAGATTATATATATTTTATTTCAAGAAATATATTTTGATTAATAAGCTAATGTATGATGACGGCACCAAGCAAGCTTTTCTGAATTTTGACCAAAAAAAAATGGCCTCCATATACAATTTTTCAATATATTTATCTGTTTTGTTATTTTTAATGGTTTTGGAATTTTTATTATAAAGAATAAATTCGTATATTTTTATCTGCAAAATGAACTAATTAAAATTGAACTTTAATTTCTTACAAGAACAACACTAAACTTACCTGTTCATGTTAAATTATTTTTTGTATATGCAAGGCATGCATGGACATGAAATAATGGATAATTTTTGTTTAACTTAATTCCACAATTGATTAATTGTTTTACAAATAATAAAATGCTCATTTATTTATCAAATATTAGCAAAGGTCATTCCCAAACTTCTATAAAGTACGAGACGAAACATTTATTAATGTTTTCTTGAAACGTTTGATTTCTTAAAATATTTATATTTCGAAGGGATTATATATGAAACTAAAAAGATTGAAATAGTTTCGATATATTTTGAAATTGTCACTCTTTTTTTTTACTATAAAAATAATTATCTAGTCCAGACGTGACTAAAAAGTAGAGATAATATACCAACAGATATTTGATGGTTCATTGGTTTGTCTTTTTCCATAAATTTTCAATTTTGTTGAAATATTTATGGATTTTTGTTCATCATTTCATTGTTCATTATGCCTTTAACTGAAACGTATCTTAACTCGTGCTCTTCCCTCAGATTTTGCCTCTCTCTCTCTCCCAATAATGCCTCTCTATATTTTGTACAAATCTTTCTCCTCAATCAACTTTGAAAAACTCTTATTTGATTGAGTATTTGTCCAATTGCTACCATTATTGTTTCACCATATCTGACACTTGCATTGAAGTCTAACTAATATGAGTTAGCGCCCATTTATAAGGGTGACCCGTGACGTATCCAATAAAAAATTTTCATTCTCACAGATCGAACTCGAGATCTTTAAGGGACCTTAATCATTCCACTACAATCTATGTTGATTAACTGAAAGTTGAGAGATTCACTAAAACACAAATACATAATTCAATCTAAAATTATTGAATTTTGCGATAACGAAACGCTTTAGTAGAACTGTGGCTCCTACCTCACTATGAATGGTGTAGAAAGTACCATTTGTGGAGTGAGTGGACCAATTCTGTAAGAAAAAAAAAAGGTATCTTCTAATGGACCCCTTAAAATACATTTTGAAAATATATATTTTTCTAAAAGAGAGTGAAAATCAAGTATGCGCCGAAGGGTAAAGAAAAATAAAGAGATTCATGACCAAAGATGACTACATTCAAAACCAAACAATTCAACAGATACCAATCATTCATATACAGTCCTTTTTTTTGTCATTATAAAAACACAATAAGACAAGGCTGAATTTACGGGGAAATTGCTTATCTTTTGGCTCTTCATACCCCAATCAGCCAATCATCTTTACCTTTATAATATTATAATTAATATAACTATAGCTAACATGCCTTAGGTTTAGGTCATTGATTTCCCCACATGCACTTTGCTACTTAGTCATGCATCTCAATAATGCATGGAATCTCAAACAAGGGCATTGCTAAACATAAATGCTTCAACTGATGAAGAAATATTTTGGGAATGTGCTGTCTATGTTTTATGTTATTCCAATAACAATTTACCAAATTAATCTATTGAAAACGATTTCTCGAGTTACAAGCACTTCTGAGCGTAACTTCCTTTTCCAAGCTGAAGAATTTCTGGGAAACAAGGGGCAAAAGTCTTAACTACAAAGCAGTGACGTACCGATGCTATCCAATAAGTTTGGTATTATTTGGAAGGGTAACAGCCAATATCCATGACTATTCTCCACAAAGATGCTCACGGGGTAAAATAAATCTCTGGAAAGCAAAAAAAGAGAGAGCTGCTTGGGCACTGATCTCATTGGACGATGCTCTTAGCAGCTTTTTCGGGGAGAATATTATCAGGAAGTACAAGCTCGGGAGGTGTTTCACGGACAACACCAATCATAGAATCATATTCCTCATCACGTTTGGCATACTTCTTACGAAGCATCTTTTCAAATTCAATTTCGTCAAAGGACTTGGAATTCTCAGCTGCATGGACACGAGCAAGGTTACAGTAGTTGGTTGCTGACTGAGCAATGAAGGCTACCTCTTCATCAGTTAGCTTCCTCAGAAACTTAGCGGGATTGCCTGCCCATACCTGTGTCATATAGATTCACAATTAGATATGAGCCTCTTAAATCATACCTATTTTCAGAAGAAGCCAATCATAATGTGGCTTCATGCTGAGTGTTAAATCCAGCAATTCACCACACTGATTCATAATGGAATGAGAACAAAGATGTAACTTGGTAGACTTATGAAACGTTTGAGAGTCTTAAAACTCCTTCGAACCCCAATCATAGTACATAGTTACAACAGTGGGATAAGTCAAATTTTACAGGAAAATCAAACGAGTCAAGTCATAAGTTGGGTGTCAAAGTTTTGATCTCATATTCACATTACTTATGACTTTGTAACATATAAGTAACACTGTTGTATCTGACCTATTCAGAATAGCACATCAAGCAAAATAAATGGAATTGAATAAGAAGCTGCTTACTTCACCCACTCTTTTTCTTTAGGAAGAAAATAGACTTTACCTTGTGCAGCAGTAATAAACTAGGAAATTTTGAAGTTCGAATTGCAATCAAGACCAGATAGATAAGGGCAATCTCCTATATGATAATACAGTATTGCCAAATGCAATATCTAATATAAGACAAAATTCAATCATGTTGCCCTTGCTTCTCTCATATCCAACATAGGTGGGGGGGTGGGGGGTGGGGTGGCGTGGGGGGGAAGAGAGTGAAACCCACAAAAGAAAGAGAAACTCCATGCATGTATTTTAAGAGGTGAGGTGTTATTGCTAGCAAGTAGCAGCAAACCTCAAGAGGAGAGTAGAACACCTCTTATAAAAAAGGAGAGTAGAACACCTCCATGGAATTTCACCCATCCAAAGCATTTTAGTAATGCGTCTACACCACATCTTTTTAACAGTGGACTTACAGTAAGCAATCATTGGTGATGAGGGGACTACTGGATACCTACCTCTCCGGAAGGAATCCTTGTGTTCTGTTTCACAAGGGCTCCCGCAGCAACCATGGCATGTTTCTCTACATGAACACCATCAAGCAGTGTGGCTCCCATACCAATGAAGGCCTCATCCTCAATGGTGCAGCCATGTACAACAGCACTATGACCTACAGAAAGCTTAAGTCACTATCCATCAAACCACGATAACTGAAGGTTAACTTCAATGCTTACCAACAGTCACATTGTTCCCTATAATGGTGGGCAGCACCTTTTGACTTATATTTGATTTGGCCACATGAACAAGGGAGTTGTCCTGTATATTGGTACCAGATCCGACACTGATGCTGTTAACGTCACCTGTAAAAGAGAAGGCACATAAAATTTAAAAAACTGCAATATAACATGCAAATACGGAAAATTTCTTGCCGACTAATAATCATGACAAAAAAAGATGCTGAAGTTGTGTTATCATTAATTATTAGAAATGATTAAATACACCCCCATGGACAATCATATTTGTGAAACATGAAAGGGAAAAAGGATGGAGAAAGGGAGGAATAGGTAAACAAAGAAGCAAATAACTCAAAATAAAAGTTGAACTTCACCTAACTCATTAGTTACAAGAGCTCATATACAAGGGGAAGGGGAGCCCACCTGTTGGAATGGGTCATGTATGAGAAGTTAAAAATATCCCAAACAGGTTGAACTGGGACGAGAACACCCTTACCACCCCTCACATTTTCGCAGATTGTTTATGTGATAAGAGAAGGGATATGTAATAACACACTATACATAGGCATGTGTAAGACAGGGTTTTAGGGTCCTTATGTACAATTTAAAACAAAAAACATATAAATGGTATTTTATGCATTTATTCAAAGTTCTTTTTACATTCTGAAGTGTCTTGTGGGATTGAAAAGAATAATATATCAAGGAGAAGAGATTTCCTACATCTATCCCAATGAAGCGTCAATCGGACCGTTGCAATTGCTGTTCAACAGCCAAAAGATGGAAAAGATCTACAAAATTTGTTTTTGTTTTTTTAAATTTGAAACTAGTGACTCAAACAAACTGTTCAAGTTCCAAGAAGCTAAGTTGCTCGGAGTCTTCCCTTTTGGTGCCGCACCCGTGTCGACATGACATAGGTGTGGGTGTGAGATCTGTGTCCGATTTGGGTACTTTAACCAAAATCGATGGGGAAGGCTGCAAGAGTTTTAATGATTTCTGTAATCAATACAAAAGCTAAGGTGAAATTGAAGAAAATGGAATAACTTTTATATATAAATTTCCATATCACTCTTTTTCCTTTAATCACCTTCTAGGATTCTCCTCAAGTTCTCCTCATAATATCTCATAATTTAGGTTTTATAACTCTATTATATATATTTAAATTATTTTTAGGCGAATCCCCGCACCCGTATCCATACATGGATCTATATCCCAGAATCTTAAAAATTAGATCATTGGAGGATCCAACCTCTAGATCTGCACCTGATAAACTTAGCCAAGAAGCCCCAAAAATAACATTCATTTACTGATCAATTTTCAAATAGTTTGTCCTAAATTAAGAGCTACACTATTCAAAGAGTACTGCACATACCGCAACTTTAGTACTCTATGCTCCATTCTCAAAACTTTAGTACTCTATGTTAACTGCCATATGGAGAAATTGAGGGACGAATATAGAAGGCCAGCAAGCAACAAAAGATTAACTCTTATTTGCTAATGGACAGCATGCATCATACTAACTTCACAAATTTATGCACTAGAACAATGGATGAGACGAGGAAACATGGTTAAAACTACTATTACTTAAGAATCAAACTGACATGTAACACTTGAACATTCCATCCAACAACAACAATGTTGATAAGATACGTACCTCTTAGTACACATCCATACCAAATAGATGAATTGCGTCCCACATGGACATCTCCAATGACTGAGGCACCTGGAGCTACAAATACATCCTTGTCCACCACTGGAGCTTTATCAAATACGTTCATAAGAGTCCGATGCCTGGATACTGAAACATAGAAGGTGTAACTAATCACACATAAGATCAAAATTTGACCACTTAAAAGGGAGTCTAACTACTAGAAGGAAGGCTAAATAACAGACAATTATTTTTCTTTTAATGAGGTAGATCGGGTTTGAGAAGGTATCTAAGAATTGTGGCATGAAGGATCAGTGAGGCATAACTGGAGCAATTCATACGAGAATAAATAAATATGACAACAATGCATCACTTAATGCCATTTATTTTTAAAATAAAATTGATAATGTATAATGTTTTAGAAGGGAGAGTGAAGCAACTAGCATAGCAATCAAGTTCTCAATACATAATGGAGACTAGCAAGAAATCCACACAAAATTCCATTTCAGGTCCCTCTTAAATCAACCACCAACCAATAAGAAATGGACCATGGGCCTAACTGAACCCTAAAAGTTAGCTCACAAGGAGAGGGAGTCCAATTACTATATACGGAGATCAATTCTACATCTCAACAACTGATGTGGGACAACTTAACACCCCTAAAAGCCTGAGCTTGCCAACCGGAGTATGGACACCATGATATGGGGGATGAATAACGGGTTAACCAAAATTGGGATGTGTTTGGATCTGATATCATGATAAGGAGTGCATCTTACACTTAGCTCAACCCCAAAATCTAGTCGTGATGTGAGAATTGTCCCAGATATAAGGAGATCAATTCCACATCCCACAACATTGTGGAATAACTTAAACCAACTTTGTGATCCTTCCTCCATTTGAAGGCACACCTATTTGAATCAGCAAAATACTTGGTGGGCATATGAACTGCCTAAAGTCTTCGCCATAAGCAACAATAGTCCTCGAAAATCTGCTAAATATGCATCTAGAATAGGTTTAGCTAATATCATTAAGCAAACAGGTTCTAAGGCAAGTAGCTAACTCTACTCACATCATTTGACAGGTTCCTTGCATTGATAAAACATAGCACCACTTTTATAAGCATAAGTGGTGCTATTCAGACTGGAATGAACCATCCAATGGAGCTTTCGCCCTAAGATCTAACTTGCTTTCTCCCGGGATTCTCTTATACAACCAAACAAATTTTAAGAATAGAAGGGTCTTTGGTGTCTTAACAACAACCGAATCGGCTAATCAAAATCCTAACCACGAGTAAAAGGATTAATCAAAAGGACCAAGCAAATAGGTTTTGACATAAGGAAAGTTCTGATAAGATACCAGCCCTTAAGGTAATTGCCTGCATCTCTTATGCTTTACAAGGACAATTATAACATATTACATCTTTCATTCTCTTGTACTTCATTTGCGCTCAGAATCAGTTACCTAAAATTACTGAACATAAAATTCAAATAAGCATAAGAGTATGAATACGCATTAGAACCCACTCCAAAATGCCTTTTCCACCCTTTCCTAGTTCTTTTTCCTAAAGCACAACTTCATAGAGACTGGACACCGATTTCAAAAGCGCAAATCTAAGAACTCCAATAACGACCTGAAGAAGACAGGAGAACTGCGCATTCACATGACTTCGTTTCACATTCTCAAGAAGAATACTACTTGCACTAATTGAGGAGTCACAGAATGTTTCTTCCACAAAAAAATTTCTAAAGAAGTTGTGATTTACAGTCTATTTTTGTTTGATGTATAAAATATTTATGTCATTTCTAAATGTCCTCCCTCACACTGAAAATCAGATGTTCTAACCTCCACACTCCAAAATCTACCATTTTCCCCCAAACAAGTATTAACTAAGCCCAACCGATGAAATGCAATAACATAAACAATCTTAGATGCAGAAAAGACAACAATATCATATTGAAACATTGGTAAATAAGCATAATAACTCACAAAAACTTCAAAATTAGGATTGCCCTCACATTGAAAATCAGATGTTCTAACCTCACACTCCAAACTTTACCATTTTTTCCTAATCAAAGAATACTAACAAAGCTCAAATGCAATAACATTAACAAGCATAAAGCAATAGAGACACAAGGTAATTAAGCTTATTAACTAACGGCAACTTCTAAATTACGAACAATTTCTAAATGTTCTAACCTCCACACTCCAAAATCAATCACTTTCCCTCCAAACAAAAAATACTAACAAATTAGGATAAAATGCAATAACATAAATAAGCATAGATGCATCCGCGACACAATATCATATTCAATCAACGGTAAATTAAACATTGTGGAGGAAACGGGAGGTGAGATCTAGGGTTAAGAATAAGGAAATTACGGTGTTCCTCTATGTGGGAGCTGCCTTGAAGACGATTTCCGACGCGATCAAGAGCTTTGCCGGTCGCTCGAACGATGGATCCCAGGGAGTAAATTGCTTTCCCGAGGGTTCCCATTTTTGACCTCCTTCTTCTTCTTCTTCTTCTTCGTTTAGCCCTCTTTCTGATCAGTGGGGCTGTGCAGTCAAGGTGTTTGTGTAGCAAAAGAAACGATTGAGTGAGAAATGAAGGCTTTTCACAGAGTAATGGTAGGGCAGAATAGTGAATACCACATGCCTAGGCCTCCAAAAGGGTAAATTTGGAAATTAACTTCTTTTTTTTCAATTTATTTAGAAAAATTCAAGTTTTTTTTAAGTTTTTTTTTAAATTCCAATTGAATTATTCTCCCAAAAGATAGTCATAGAAGTAAAATCTAAATATAGAAAATAATTAAGATTGTAAATGTTGGGGCCCTAATGGTCATTCCTCAAATTACAAATAGAAACAAATCATAAATAATCTGGTTCTGACGCTGCGTTATAAAAAGTGAAAATTTCAAAAAATCTAATTGGTGTATATGAACGAACGACTTCTTCGAAGAAAATAGAACTCTAGAGAAAAAATCACTTCGTGGAGTGGTATATTTCATCCGTCCTCTTTACTTGTTCTAGCTCATATTACAAATAGAAACAACTCATATTACATGATCAATAACCTGACTCTAAAGCTCCTCATAAGTGTAAAAACTCAAATATCTAATTGGTGTATGTGAAATCACGATTTCTTCGAAAAAATAGATATTTGATGTGCATATTTTCTCTGGTGTCAAAGTTGTATGTTCAATTCTCATTTAAGTCTAAACTAATATAACAAAATGGGCCTAATTTGCAATTTTCGATATCATAGAAATGGACGTTAGAAAACCAACACATGCTGCAAACATTGTACTTTGTGCTTTAAGCCTTTAACTAACCAATTTCTCATTACTTTTTTTAGCTTTACAAAAATATTTGTTGACTATTCTGCATCTAAGAAGGGTCCAAGTTGTTGGTGTTGAGGTTCCTTGCTCTTGGTGGCCCCGCTGCGGACGATTTTTGAGGCGAAATCAACTTTGTTATCTGATAACAAAACTTAAGATTAAACCAAACCCTTTTTTTTTTTTGAAGGTGACAACTTCCTAACAACCGAAATATTGAAAATAACAAGATTATCGTCATATACTATCTGACTTTTATTACAAAATGAGTTTATTTAACATATTATACACGTCCAATTAGCCATTATTTCTAGTAGTAGTTTGGAATACTTTTATCATCATCAAGTTGATTAGTTCATAAAACATGGCCAGCTAAGTCTTAATTGCAGTACCTAACTACTACTACCACATAGTTTTGCTACTCTATATAAATATATATTAAAATCCTTCTTTCATTGTATTTATGAAAAAATTTCATCAAATGAGTGGAAGAACAATTATCTTGATTTTATTTTTTTGGGCTGCTCTTACCATTGTTACTCCTATTCTTGTACATTTATCAGCTAGTGCTAAAGCCAATGGAGAGTTTTTTGTTATCAAACACACTAGTAAGGAGATTGTTATCGTAATAGCTTAGTTGGTTGACTATTTGAATTTTCACCTTACACCTTGTTGTTGTTGATATTGTTAAAATGTTTCATCTCGTCCTAGCAATATGGTCTTATGATCAAGTTTGAAGTTATTAATCTCTCTTTTTTGCAGGTGAGCTAAAGGTTGGGGAAATGATGGGGTTGTTGCCAAGGAGGGCGCTACACATGGACGGCGAGGCTATGAGAGATGAAAATGTTGTTAAGCTATTTTGCTCAGATACTTCAAAAACGTGGTCGTTCCTTTGTCAGTTCCTTTAAAAGTAGTATATGTTTGGAGGATCTGATACAAATACGAGTGACTTATATGGAGGATCTGAGCAACATAGTTTATAAGGTGTACATGGGGTCAATAATGAAGAGTTTAAACTTCATTTTGGTTCAAGAAATTGAGTACCCTTTTTTCAAATTGTTAAGGTAACCTACTTGAACATTTGAGACAGGGTGGTCCTTGCATTATTTTGGCAAGGATAGATGGACAAAATATTATTTGGTGTATATATATATATATATATATATATATCTACAAAAGGTACATCAACAATTCCATTTAATATTGTACAGAAGCAATTGGTCAATTCTTTTTATTCTATTCAACTTTTGTTCCCATATAACAATAATGGTGGATGTATACTATATGTAGGATCATGTATAAACTATGTATACTGGCTAAAAAAAGTAAAGAATAAATCTGTTCGGCTATTCGCGTAAAGATCTCCACTTTACTTAAGAAAGTATCATGATCCATTCTAGAATGAAAAAGCATATTCTTCCTAACAAAAAGTTAGGTGAAGTTGGAAGGTAGAGAAAAAGCAGAGGAATTTCTTGGAGTATGACTAAAGCATGAATGATAATGTTAGATTCATTGGTAGGGTAATAAATCATCATGTAAAATCATCATACTAAATTGACAATATTTTCCAATCACTATGTATCCGCTCATTAGCTATTTGATCGGGATACTATTACATAGCTAAGTTCCTAACGGAATATATCAAAAATGTTGAATTCTATAAACGGGAGTGAATTGAAAGTTGGATGTGTTAGTTTGAATTCTTTAGATTGTAAGGCAAACGATCCGTTGATTATGTTCCATATGATACCTGAACTCATAAGAAAACTGAAATAGAGTCCTCTTTGATTGATCCTTATTGACAACAAGCTTTTGCATATTACATCACACCTTAAAATCTTATACAAGATGGTAGAGCAACAATGCAACAATCCATTTTCTGTAGCTTCATTATAGTATTACACAGTATGGACACTAAAAACAGACTTAAAACATACCATTCAACGTGTCTCCGATGACATAGTTAAAACAAGTACTCATACTTCCAGATAAAATGTCTGATAACACTCATCATCTAACAGTTTATTTGAACGATCGGAGACCTCAAACGTGTGGTTTAGACAAAGTGGCCAAGGTACTCCTCCACTGTAGTGTACTTAACATCTGGATAAAGTTCCGAGGCCTCAACCCCAAACAATGGCTCTATCTCAAAATTGGTTTGATCACCCTTCACGAATGTTGAGTGGTTGATTGCAAGTATGATATTGATTGGTATCGGAGATGTCTGGATGTCTTTGAGAATTTGCTCCTCTGGAACGTAGATTTTCTCGAGAGTTTTACCAATCAGTTTCTCCCATATAGCCACAAGCTCGTTGAACGATAAGGTGTTCATGGGAGGCCTGATGTAAAGGGTCTTGTTCAACGTTCTCGGGTCATCAACAGCCTTAATGGTGTAGGTGCCAATGTCATGTTCTTCATTGAATACAGCCTTAACATTTCCATCTCCGGGAATGATGACTCTGTCTCGAGGAGGAGCAGTGGCTCCTGGCTGGACCAAAGTTGGTAAGAAATAACCAGCAAAATAGTTACATGAGACATAAGTATAGGGAATTTCTGCAGCCTCAATAGCTCTTCGGATTTGAACTTTCACAGCAAATGTAGACTTTGCTGGCTCCACAGCATTGATCTTATCGACATCCATACCAAATTCCGAAGGGAAGAACCTCTTAATATTGCCAGCTTCTTTGATAGCATCAATAATCTTAACTTGATCAGCCAATTGCATTGCACCAACAGTTGATATCACCACATCCACTTGTTTTATAGCCTTCAACAAACTCTCATGATCATACAAATCACCATTAATAATAGTGACACCCAAATTCTTGAAATTTTCAACAATTTTGCCCTTAACAGGATCAGAAACAGTGGTCTCTCTAACTAAAGCAAAAGTTGAGTGTCCAGATTTTGCACTAGCTTCAACTACAAATTTACCAATATACCCTGTTCCTCCAATAATCAAAACTTTGCTTTTCTCAGCCATTTGATAAAACTAAAACTTAAAATAGATTTTGATTTGAAAATTAAAGAACTTTCTCAAGAATTTAGTTGTGTTGTTTTGTGTACAAACTATATGAAAAGGCAACATCATTTTATACAATGAGGTAGGGAACTGTAATTACCAAAATGACCTTGTTGTTCCAACTAACTTTCATGAATATTTGTCTTTGCTCTTCGTCTATTTTTATTTGTTCAGTATTTATAATCAATATATATATATATATGAAGAATTTATGATGAAAGATAAATTTATATGAAGCTCGATATTTGAAAGTTGTCACATAAATTGAGACGGAAGAAGTGTTACTTTTATTAATTTTTTGTCGTTTCAAGTACTTTTTTATTACTTAGAGAAGATTTTGTTTGATTTTCGAAAAATATTTCACGTTCTTGAATAGTTTTTTAGGACAATATCCAACATAACACAAGTATTATATGATATATTAACATAAAATATAATCGTAGAAGTAATATTTATTTAAATTTTAGTTATTATGTTAAATTATATTTTACCCTTTATTTTCCAATGCACTTGATTTCCGATCCGAATAAAATTACAATAATTGTTTTCATGTTCGAATATAACTACAATAAATATACTTTCTCGATCACATTATGATTATAATAATTTATTTTCCTAATTATAACAATTGCATAGCTATTGTAAATATACAATTTACTATATTAATTACTTCATTTCATATAATACAATTTATGAGTCCGGAGCTTAAAGGGTACAAAATATTAACAAAAATTCCAAAACGGTATATAAAATTTTATATTAACCAAAACGGCAAAATCGCTGCACCAACAACGATTTACTCCACCGGAAAAAGAAAAATCGCTGCACCAACAACGATTTACTCCACCGGAAAAAGAAAAATCGCTGCCTCTGCAGCGATTTTGCAAAATGTGAATTTTTTTTTAAAAAAAATGAAATCGCTACCTAGGCAGGGATTTTAAATTATTTTAAAAAAAAAATCGCTGCCTAGGCAGCGATTTATAATTTTTTTTTAAAAAAAATAAGGAAAATCGCTGTCAAAGGCAGCGATTTACCAAAAAATTTTTTTTTTTTTTTAAATATGAAATCACTTCCTAGACAGCGATTTCAAAAAAAAAAAATTTTTTGGTAAATCTTGTTAAGTCGCTGCCTAGGCAGCGATTTTCAAAAAAAATTTTTTTTTTTTTTAAAATTTTAAAGCAGCGATTTTATAAAATAAAAAGAAATTATAATATTTTTTTTTAAGAAAGTGGCTTCCAGCGATTTTTATTTTATTTATTTTTTTAAAAATTAATTTTAAAAAATAAAATCGCTTTTTCATTTATTTATTTTTTAAAATTTAATTTAAAAAAATGAAGTCGCTGCACATGCAGCGATTTTGTAAAAAAAAAAAAACTTTTTTGGTAAATCAGGCAGCGATTTTCCTTATTTTTTTAAAAAAAAAAATTCTAAAAATATTATAAATCGCTGCATATGCAGCGATTTTTTTTTAAAAAAATTTTAAAATCGCTGCCTAGGTAGCGATTTCATTTTTTTTTAAAAAAAATCACATTTTGCAAGGCAGCGATTTTGCTTTTTCCGGTGGAGTAAACGATGTTGGTGCAACGATTTTGCCATTTTAATTAATATAAAATTTTATATACCATTTTAAAATTTTTATTAATATTTTGTACCTTTAGGCTCCGGACTCTACAATTTATCATATTGCACTTTCATTAGTAATTAGTCATTCACTTATTGTTCAACATATATGAAACTATAGGTTAGGTAAAAGGTCATATATGGAATTTGCCAATTTTGTAACGCATGACCAAATAGTGAATGATATAGGGTGTATCTTAAAAATGAATGAAGCCTTAGATAAGAGTGATACCCTTTTGTCTAATTGTCCAATATTAATTCGACACACTTTAAGAAATAATAAAGAGAGAAAATAGTCTAAACTCTCTCAATTTATACTCGAAAATTCAATTACACACTTCGATTTCACCGGTATCCTATTACCCTCCTGAATTTTATATTTCTCTATTTTTTACACATTTAAACGCTGATATGTCATAGGAGGTGAGAGCACCTCCTCTAGGAGCATGAGAAGGTGAAAACACCTTAACTTTTGACGAAAATTTCTCTTTTTCCAACAATCATCTTTCCCACCATCAAATAAACCATTGTTTCTTCTTCCCCGCCATTAACCCTTGTTCCTTTTATTAAAAAGTTATGATTTTCGCTAAAAAAATAAGTAGGATTTAGTTGTTTATGTTCATTATTACTTCAAACTTGAGTTTATGGTTTGTAATCTTCTATAATCTCTTATTTAGGTCTCTAATTTAAATTTTAAATTTTTTGAAATTCATCAAAAATCGAAATGAAAACTTGAATAAGTTTTGTATGGTTGAATCAAATCCAATGTAGCTCTTAATTTCACAAATCAATAAAAATCTAAGGAATAAAAGAAAAACTCGAAATAAGGAATAAAGAATTAACCTTTTACTATACTAGTTGATAAACTATGAAATCAAGTTGAAAATACACTGACATATTCCTTCGATCATCAACAGAAATGCATATGCAAATGGAGAAGGAAATGAAGAAGAGAAAAAATATTTTTTATGGGTCATTTATGTTGTAGGATGGAAATGGAGGAAAAATTGGAATTGGAATTGAAAAGTGGGGGACCCGGCGCTTGCAAACACGCTGGAATATTTGTTTGGTTTATGTGTTATGGTCAGCGTTTGAGTGTTTAGAAAATAGAGAAATGTGAAGTTCAAGTGGGTAATAGGACACCCGTGAAGTTGAAGTGTGTAGTTGGAATTTCGGGTATAGATTAGATAAAAAATTTACCATTTTCTTAATAATAAATAATAAAAGTAATATTACTTCATTATCTTTTGAATATATTAAATTTAATACTTTAAAAATATATTAAATGCTGAATAGTATTTAATAACAAAGATAAACTATACAAAAAAGATTATTATCTATCGATTTTCTAAATTAAACAAATATTAATAGATAAATAGTATTTACTATAATAGAGTGTACAAATAGATATTGTTAAATTTAAGGCAGGTTATTGGAATTGGAAATATATGTGAATATGATCCACATGTAGAGCACTAGGTACAAACCCCACCAAACCATGATCTCGACCTTTTTTATTTTTTATTTTTGGTTAAAAATATGAGTGGCTTGAGATGGAAAGGAAGGAAAATGAAGCAAGAAATCTAAATTTGCTTTGAAAGTGTTGAGATAAAGTCGATGACGAGGACGTATTCGAATAATAAATTGTTTGGTAGTTAGTAACAGTAGGTTGCTTTAAATTTGGAATTGATATTTATGTCGAGAATTAATACCGTGATAGGAAAATGGTGAGTTTGTAACTTACGTAAAAAAGATCGTTAGATTATAGCTTACGTGAAAAATAAGGCTAATTAATTAGAATTAAAATTGGAAAGAGACATTAATGAAAACAGAACAATGAACTTCTGGTAGCTAGTAATAGTTGAACTGAGGAGACAGATTGCTCCAAACTTAAAATTGACATTTACGTGGAGAATCAATATTTTGACGTAAAAATTGTTAGATAGTATATTCTATAAACTAAATTTCATAAAATTTACGGTAAAAAAAATATATATCATATCAAATTATCAATATACTTTAATATTTGTCGTAGATAACACAAAAAATATATTACAACGACATCCCAATATTACAAGCATCGACACCCCTTAACACAAACTCTAAATATTAACTTGAATACAAATACTTTCACAAATTAAATTAAAAGTAGTTTGTCATAAGAAAAAATTAAAATTAAACAAAAAAAAGTACTACTATAGAAGAAACCGGTCTAAAGCCAAACAGCGGTTCAAGCGTTGATTCCGGATGGACCGGGTTTAGTGTTGGACCCAGTAGCCATGTTGGCTACGTGAAATTGTGGCACGTATTTGTAAGCTGCACCTTCTGGTACTTTTACTGGTGGCTCATTTAAATGTGCCCAATTGCTACTTATCCACCTGCAATTAAGAAAATTATTTTTTTATAAATAAATAAATATATATTATTATTTTTAATCAATCAACTAAAAATAATTTCATTTAATTAATATACTATAAAAAAATGATCGTTTTCTATAATTAAATAAACTAGGAGTCAATCTTGCTAATTACCAATAAAGATCATTGATTCATTATCAAGAAGCTGTAAATTAAGTATAATTTATCTAAATTTCACGATGTTAAGAGTTAATAAATCTCTTAAAATTTATAGATCTAGAATATATCACTGAACTTACGGAACATCACTAAATTTCCGAATATATTAGGAGACATCAAGATATATATTGAGAGATGATCTAAGAGGAGAGGATGCATTAGAGAGGGGGAAAAGACATCCGGATACATCAATGAACTTCCGAATACTTAGCAGACATTCGGATATGAGGGATGTATCCCCCGACAGGGGCAGGGGCAGGGGCAGACCTAGAGTATGTGAACCCCCAACAAAAAAATACGTTGAAAAATTACATTGTATATTTAAGGTATTTTTGCAAAAATTATGTTTATATATTAATTTCGAACCTCCTGAATATAATATTAGAAGTTAATTTAAGGTTTAGGGGTTTAAATCACTATTCTTTTTCTTCAGACCCACCTTAATGAAAATTCTAGATTAGTCACTGAATAGGGATATATCAACAAAAGGAGAGTAAAGTATTCAGAATTTTCAAAATTCCTTTTGAATGATAGAGAGTTTAGAGATTGTGATAAACTGAAATGTGTATTTAAGTAATTTTTTCATAAATTAATTACTCTTAATTACCATCCATTTTTCTTGATTAGTTGATCCAAACTTTCCTCATTTTCCAAATTAGAAAGACTTTCTTCCGCTGTTTTAGTTGCCTCCTCAAATACAATATTTGCCTGTCTCCAATTAAAACAGCCAAAAATTAATTACCGTAATATTATAAATTCGACAAAACTCAATAATTATAATAATTTAAAATTCTAAATTCGTCTGTGTATACCTGTTTTTGGCTTCGAGGGGATAACGTAGAGATATATTTTTGATGCTCTTCTTCAATCAGTTTTTTGGATCTCCAATATGCATCTATCTCTCCCTTTGTTAATGACTTGTTTTTTCGTAATTTCACTATAAATTAAATTCAGAAAAGAATAAAAAATAACAATTAAACAAATTATAAAAGAACTAATATATTTTGTCATTAATTAAAGAAATTAAAATTAAAATGAACTTACTAGCTTGAGGATCAGAAACAGGAGAGTCCCAACCTGCCATAAGAGAACCCATAATTATCTCTTTTTTTTGCTAATTAACTTCTTAATTAAACTTAACACACACACAATTAATTTCACTCAACTTGTTATATGACAATTTAGTGGTAAAATTGAGTCTATTTTATAGAGATAGAAGTAAACAGACAATTGGTTTATGGTGGGGCCTACCTTAATTTGCTGCTCTTATCTCTAACAAAAAAACAAAACACTATTTTATTATTAAATTAGGATTAATTTGTACTAAACCAGGGACTTCAGCATATGGTTTCTTTAGTGCCTTACGATATATTTCAGATTTCGAAAATTAAATAAGAAATTCTTTGATGGTGAGTTATTTATATATTTTTAAAAATATTTTAAATTATTAATTTTTTGATTTGTAATTATAATATTTTTATATAGTTTATAAATAATTAAGTTATTTTTTAATTAATCCTTGGAGTTATATATTTGAATGCTTAATCACAATAAAATTATTTTAATTTTGAAATTCGAACTATATTATATAAATTAAGATCGTAGAAATAATAACAATTATTTTTTTAATTTTCAAACTCATTATTTAGAGTTTATAGTACCGTTCCAATTAAATTTTGATTGCCTACTATAAACTCAATCAGAAATAACATTTTTATTACATGATTTTTTTTTATTAAGAATAAAATAATCTCACCGTTATTGCATAGCAATGTTAGAAATAACTACTCCATATATTAATAGTGCCTGGTTTTTTTTATTTTAGCCGCCCATAGGATATGCATACAAGATAATAAAAAATATAGAGAAAATGAAAATATCTTATAATCATGATGGATTAGTATGTCCAATAAGTTGTTACGTCAGATAATTTATCTCTATTCTTATCGTAGTCCAGTTAGATTTTTTATTTTTTTAAAAAATAAAATAACAATCAAATTGCTTTTGAATAGCAGTAGAAAATATTTTTGAAAAATCAAAATAATTTCTTCTATGCTAATTGCTAAGTAATTTTACTTTAGCCAAACATTGATTATTGCAATAATATGAACAAATGTTAAATTCAACATAATTAATTAGATACAAATTATTATCATTAAGAAAGTATTTTAAATTAAAAATTTGAGCAAAAATACTTTTAAATGTATGTAGTCTTTACCAAATCAAATTAACACTAAATATAGAATCTACATGCGATAAAAGTAGCAAACTTATCTTAGACTAAGAGAAAAAATGCACGATTTTTCTAAGTTTAATATATAGAAAGTTTGAAAAATAAATTAAATCTTTATATTAGAAATTTGAGGTTTAAATTATAATTAAAAAAAATATGAGTTAAAGGTGTTTGATTTCATGTTCTCGAAGATTCATTAGTTTATATGGAATTTGGATTAAACTTGGAATTGGACAGCATGAAACTTGGATATTATTATCTAATAGAAAGAGAAAAAAACATTATCAACATCAAAGTTTGCTTTGTTACTTTTAAATGTCAATTTTTATCCCCAGCATGCCTGGCATCTACTTCCCATTTGTATATTTAAAAATAAATAAAATTTAGGATTATATTTTTTCCTAGTCGATATAGTGTTTAGAATAAAAAGAAGGTTGTTCGAATGACAAGTACTATCTATCTTCAGCTTTGAATGACACCTAAACTAATCTGCTATGAAAATATCTGTCCTGAACGACTGATCAAAACGAATCATATTTTTATGGGCTAATTTTATCATCTGTCAGAAATATAAAAGTTGACAAGTATAGATTGTTTAAGAACAAGAATTTGATTACATTAATCTTTTAATAGATAGAACACTCTCTCTACATAATAAATCCAAAATCTTTCGTGTCTTCACTAAAACATTGGTCATATTTGTAGAGGGTTCAAATAATAACTAAACTAATTATTTAAAAAAAAATAAAAATACATAGTACAAAATAAATTTATTTTAAGTTTTATGGGCTGCTTGTCTTTTTGTTGAATTTGTTGGAGTTGACTTCAGATAAAGGTGTTAAATGTGTGGGCTTGGACCTAGTCCAACTTTTTGGGCCTATAATACTTTCCTTCAAGTAGGGCACATCTTCTTCACTAGACAAAGTCTTTAACCAATTTACCCTCTTATTAGAACTTGCACCAGGCCCATAACACTTGTACTCAGCAAAATATGATGTCCTGTTACCAAAATATTAACAGACCAAAGTCAAAAATTAAAAATTATTATATTTGCTAGAAGGTGCAAGTAGTAGCTAGCATACATTGAGGATAAAATCAGAGAAGGTCGATCGCTTGTGATAGTCTAGTCATATCTTGCATAGAACTAGGGATAAGTTACTAGCTAGCTAGCATACATTGAGGATAAAATGAAAAAAAGTCGATCGCTGATGATAGTCTAGTCATATCTTGCATAGACTTAGGGATGCATAAGTTTGAACGACCGAAGGTGTAAAAGAGAATGAGACGGGAAATCATAATAGTTCATTTGATTGGCTACCTGAACTCTCACTTTATTGGTGAGGGTTCATAATAATCCCCTCCCTGTTTCCCCTTCCCCTAAAAGAAAAGAAAAAAGGGAAGGAGGCAAACCTAAAATAACATGGAAGGAAATTGTCTCGAAAGACTTACAATTTCTTTAAATAAATACGAATTAGATAAAATAAAAAGGGATAATGGAGGAAAAAGATTCATATAGGTGACATCGAGTAGAAATTAATCTTGTAGACCTCACTAACTTTCTTGGAACTTAGGTTTAGTTTTTGTTTATATAGTTATACCTGCTACAACAAATTAAAATAAAATAATTGTATATAAATTCTATATATTATCGATGTTTATAAGTTAAATCGATATATACGTACCTTTGTCTAGAGGAGTCATTCCAATCTTCCCAACCATTGGGGAGTATAACACTTGACATGTAAGTTTGAGCAAATACAACCCTAGCATAAGCACCCCATGGCCTCCCAAGAATTGCACTCTTCACTCCAGTAATCTTACATCCATAGAAAGTGAAACCTGTATTCTCTTGAGGTGATTCTCTATGTTGTGCTGTTATAGCCCCATTCGATTGCGAAAGCGAGTGTAAATGACATTTCTACCCCCAATAAAAAAAATGGGTCAATTATGATTAAGTGATAAATAAGACAGATAATTAATTTGATGTAAATATCGAGTATATGTTTTATGTTACCTCAAATAGAGAAGCAGCATTTCCACATATGAAATCAGTGTCACCTTCAATATAACAATTTTTATAATAATGTCTACCAACATCATCAAGTAATGTGTCTTGATGTGACATAATTCTACAACCCACAAAGGTTGCTTTATCTCCTTCTACTCTCAATGCTACTGCTCTTGCTCCACTTCCATATGTGTTCTGTAATTAATTAACATCAATAAAATAAACGAACGGACTAAATTGAATTTAAGCAGATTAAAATGAGCTGAATTAAGAATCGTTCGCGCAAAAGCTACTTGGCTTGAGGTAGGTCAATCAAGATGGGATAAACAATGAGTCAATATCCAACCCACTCAACTCTCACATAATCTTAATTAGTTTATTTGTTTTCTTATAATTTATTTAATCACCTAATTACACTTTTTATTATTATTATTATTATTATCATTAATATACATATAATATATATAAAAAAAAAATTCTGATATAAGGTTTCTGATTGGTTAATTAAGGCGAGTTATTTAGCCCAAATCAACCTAACTTTTAGATAAATTGAATAGCAAGTCAAAATAGGCTAAATTAATAAAATGGAAGGGTCATTAATCCATTTGACTAAATCATGTTTTCATTTACTAATTTTATCACCTAAACAAACTAACCTAATGGATTAATTAAACTACCATAATATGATTAAAAAAAATAACAGTAACAAACTCGGTGTAAATTCACAGAGTGGTGTCCAGAGAGGGTATAGCGCACACAAATTTTACTGATACATTATTTTTGATAGATTTTCGACTCATGAAAAAACAGTTTGAAAAAAAAAATACCGATCGCGATTATAAAAATAAATAAATTATGCAACATACCTGAATTGTAAGGTATCTAGCCACAAAGTCAGAAGCAAAAACAGTGAAAGTTGGAGATTTGAATATATCTCCATAATCATTTCCAGTAATTATAGTATTTTCGACTGTTGTTTTTCTCCCACTAATTGTTATAAATGGCTTGTCACTTGGAACAACAACTTTTTCATTATAAACACCAGGCTTTACCAAAATAAATACATCTTGTGTATTCTTTGAAGGCACTGCATCAATTGCATCTTGTATTTTCTTGTAATCACCTTTACCAGATTGATCTACTTTTATCAAAATTGCATTTGACAATTGACTTGATGTCGTCGTAGCTTCGGAAAAAATCACTAAATAACTCGTAGCTAATAGAACAATCGTAATTATTGAAGTGTATCCGTGAAATAATGCCATATCTTGAATAACAGTGATAAAGTCAGAAATTTTGATATACCTGTAATACAAAAGGGGAAATGAATTAAGAAAGTAATAAACTTCTTGCATTTTTTGTAGAATTGAATATAAAAGTATTAATAGACAAAAATAAAATGAAATTTCTTGTAGCATAAGTAGCAACATGCATGATACAATTTGATTTTTATTCTGAAATAATTTTTGAATTACCTTTATCCGCTACGCTAGAAAATTCAACAATATATATATGTGCACAAAAAGAATTTTTAATTTGCACAATATAATTTTCTGATCGAACCTTTTGACTCCACCTAGAAACTCAAACTTAGGAAAAAGAATTTTAGAACTTTGGGAAAATATGTAACTTACAAATTGAATAATGACCTTCTATATGTGTGTATATATATATATATAGACATAGTGGACAATGACAACATTGGCAAGGTCAATTTTCAACAAGTTTTCTTGAAAATAAAGTAGTTCAAAATTCTGATATTTCTCCATTAACTTGAATATAACCATGTTTTTCTCCATGCCAAACTTGATAAATAAAAACACATGGCACAAATAAAATAAATTAACTCAATAAGGTAACTTTTAAACCCTTTCGAACCCTGAAACTCACGACATGTTTACAATCTGAACAACTCTGTCTCATCACTTTAGATAAGTTTGTAGTAGCTACTAAAACTTTATTTTTGCAAAAAATAAAATAAAATAGTATGTTAGTTTGATTAAAGTGGGGACTAGGGAAGTTGGCAATTAGGAGAAGTAGGCGGGAAAAAAAAGATTTGTTTATATTATATCAGTTAATTTGCAAGTATAAAATTTGGCGCCGTTTATATTTTTATATTATAAAGTTTATAACGATTTTAATTGCCTAATTTAATTTGAAGTATAACTATATAAGTACGTGCTGCACAACCTTAATATTATGTATAGTGGAAAATTACCTTAATTCTTTAGGCATTTAATTTTAGAATGAAAAAATAAATAAAATGTTTGACTGGTCAAGGATGAACGTCTTGTAAAAAAAGTCAACTTTTAGATGTATTAAAAGTAATCATTAAAAGTTAATCGATGGTTAATTACCACTAATTGCTTTTGGTACAAATCTTTTGGGGTTGCCTTTTAAATAAATTAAACGATTTAAGCTTGTTTGACTTTTAATTTTGCTTATTTTGAAAATAAAACACTGACGAAAAAAGTATTAGTATTTTTCAAAAAAAAAAAAAAGATTTGAAAATATATTTAACAAATTATATGAAACAATAAATTACATTTGACTAAGATAACAAAAATATTTTAAAGTTGTCCGGCATGAGGTAGTTAATTAGTTATATTATGGTTGTATGTATCATATTCAATATATTATTTAAAAGTTGTAATTAACGAAATATTAATAAAATATTTTGTTCTGCGTTTGGTAACACTCAAGACCTAAAACGTATTTTCATTTCTGTGGATATTAAATAAACTTCATATATTTTTCTAAATTTTATTTGGCCAACATCATTTTATTTTATTAAATAAGTGGATAAACGTAACCCTCGTTACCTGCTCAAAGCTCTACAAACATAATATTTCTATAAATCATAGTAAAAAAAAAAAAACAGGATATATGTAAATATAAAAAATAAATCACGTAAATATCAAGAAATGTTAATATGTAATATATACATATGAATATATTTTTACGTCACGAACGCCATTAGATACGCACTAGAACTCATAAACATTTAATTCTATAATGGGAAATTAAAGAAAATGACATAAAATCTATCTGCAAGACGTTAGACAATAGGTCAACTAACTTCAACGGTTTAACTATATCATTAAATGTTATTATTATATTAAATTAGTCACGATCACAAGTCCATGACATTTCTTAATTTTTCAACTAACAAAAAACTATATTTGACTCTTAAAAGACAGTAATTTACTAAAAAATAATAATGTATAGAGATAGCAACATCATATCAAACATTGACTTATTGATTGCATTTGTCATACGCTAATCTATAGATGTGAACTGCGATTGACACAGGTGATTGAGTTGATGTAGCAGGAATATCTCATAATTAAAGAGTTCAGGGATCGAATCCCACCTGATCCTTTCTTAATCGGTTGAGTTAATACATCGAGCCTGTAACAACTTTTATGTGATTTGCAAGCTATTGCACGGGACCAAATTTACCCAATATGCACATTGAGTTTCAATACACTTTACATAATCTCTCGTTTCGAAAGACAAGTTATTATACTCCTTCGATTTGGATCCATAATTCGAAATCAAAATGTTGAAATTCATAGTTAAGTCTTTAACCTTTTTGAGTTATCCTGAGAATTTGAATATTGACAAAGCTATAGGTAAAATGGTGAGACTACATACGAGAAACATGTACCAGGTAACTCTGTCCACGAAAGGTAGGATAGATGGAAAGAAATAACCTAAGTCGTGTTTTTGTCTACACTAGAATTTGAACTTGAGACCTCATAGTTCTTATCTCGCTTCATTGATCAATAGAACACACCCTTGACTCTTGAGTGCGCTCTTTTGCATATGCAATAGCGTGAAATGTAGTTTTTGATGTTCCTTTTGTTAGTTCAACATTACTTGTTTAGTGTGTTCTTCGTCATGAATTTGATTCCACGATTAGTACTCAGTAAACGAGTTATCGAGGGAAGGAAATGACATTGAAAACAACTATTCATGAGATTAATAAGGTCCTTTACATGTACTATATACGCGAAACATATAACAACATCTCATGGATATCATGTTTTATTGATCATATGCATCTCTGTTACAATTGCTTTGAGCAGATTTTATTGAAAATGTATAAAATGATATGTTAACTTTCATTAGTTACCTGCATTAATTTCAAAGAATGTCGATATCATTATCTCTCTTCTTCTTACCGCCAACATGGCAACCATGTCTCCGAGGTTTTTCAGGGTTATCTGTATCAGAATCACTTGGTTCAACGAAAAGGCCTTCGAGACATCTTCTTTTGATTGTTGGCTTGTATGTATGTTTCTGAGCACGGGTAACATTATATTCGGCCTTGTGTGCCTCAATCAATTCAGTTCTCTCACTTGATTTGGTTGGTTTGGAAGGCATACGAGGGAATGTCATGTGTATACCTGGATTTCCCCCCTGAATGGTACTGTCAAATGTAATTGAGTTGTTGAGCCCCTGCACATTGCAGTTCATGTATGCCTCTAGTTCTTGATCTTTCATCGTCCTTGCATCGTTTGTTTGTTTTCCGTTTGAAGTTCCCTCTGCATCTGTCGTTGCATCGGTACTTTCATCTGCATTCAGTTTATAGCCTCTGTGAATGTGAACTGCCTTTCCTTTTCTGGATGAGTTTGAACTAAGTTGCATAGATGCTCCTCTGTTATCCCCTGCAAGGGTGATTACGCTCACCGGCCCCTCTTCCAATTTATGCTTGCCATCTCCAACTGTCATCCTATTAATCAACTTTGAGATGTTATCTTTTACCTCTTTGTTAAGGGGTACATCTTGTTCAGCTGAAAATGTTCTTGTCTGTTTTCCATTAGAGACATGGTTCACCTGAATTTGGTCATTATCAGAATTGGCTTGCTTCTCTGTATATGCTTGCTTTGATTGAAACACAATGTTTGGCTGCTCACCGTAGTTTTTATCCGTGGTCTCTTGCACAACTTCCTTCACTTCTTTAGTTTCCGGGATGTTTGTCTCCAACGGCCTGGCTGTTTTAGGTTCAGCAATGATTCTTGAAGAATCTGAAGGTTTTACCTTTTCAGGTGACTTATCTTTTGCTTCAGTTGATGTCTCAGATATGGCTTCTTTCTTGAGAAGCTCCATTTGTTCTGATTGAAGCTTAACTGTTGCGGGCATTGGTTCTTTTTCAGAGTTTGATGGTAGTGTTTCGGTGGATTTGGGAGAAATTCCTGAGCTGTCTTGTGATTGTTTTGGTGGAGATGTTGGCTGGGAAATTGTATCATTCAGTTGCATTTGAGAGGTTATATCAGATGGATTTGAAGAAGTCTGGTCGCTCGCAGTGCTAGCTGCCTTTGGGGTCAGTTGGTCAGTCGAAAGGACCTGAGGACTGTTGCGTGTAGGGGAGGATTTTGGACTTATTTCTTGCGATTGAGGAGCTGGACGAGACGGGGATGGAGATGGAGGCTGAGACACATTGGAGTCAGTTGGGACATCAGACGGTGAAGCTGGTTGTTCTTGAGATGGTATCAAGGGTTGAGACTCAGTTCCGGAGGGAGCACTAGATTGTGGTCTCTGCGATATTGTGAAATTAGGGGTTTGAGTTTCAGTTTTCGGGCTAGCTGGAGCATTTGTGGTGGGCTGGCTAGGTGCTTTTGGTGGTGAAGAAGGCTTTCCAGATGTCGCGGTTGTTGTGGAACTTGATGGCTGCTTTGGAGATGAGTTTTCATTTACAGGACTCGAGGACGGGCTAGCTTTTGGTCTAGTACTGCTGGAAGGCTGTGAACTAGTTCGTGATCTTGTCCCTTGACGAGTTGTTCTACTAGAACCAGTAGATTTGGTATTAGGCAGAGTAGCTGGTTTGCTTGCATCTGCAGGTTCAGGTTCAGATGCAGCAGACCAAGGAAAGCGTAATCGAAATGTTGATCTTCTATTCATCTTACAAAAAACAAATCTTATGAAGCAAATAAAAACTTTACTGTTCAATTTTCTGTTGAATGAGATGATATGAAACTACCAAAAAAAACATCAATATATATATAAGATTTGTTTTTTTGATACCTTAGAACATGTAATGTCTTAACTTGCCTTCTCACCCTTCTTTTCCTTTCAATATAGGCAATCAATAAATAATGTTCAATTGCCTTATGATTAAGGTTAGCATCTCAAATTTTGTTCATTAGCATAATTGCCTTGTCAAAGAATATCTTGGCATGAGGCAAAGGAAAAGATTAAGGGAAGAAACTAAGTTTAAATTTTCCTATTTAATAGTTGATGACTTCTACAAGAAGCAAAGAATTAGAAGCAAGATTCGCGTTTAAGCAAAGAACAACAAAAATGGAGTTCATATAAAATAACTACATACAGTACTCATACTTCTCTTGTGACTTTCTTGCTTGAGCGTATAATCGCCAATTAAAGATATTCTTTCCTCAAGGTAAGTTCTTCAATTTTTGTACTACTTTCGAGCCAGGATTTAGAGTTTATGGATTCCTACAATGACTTCAAGTTGATACTACAATAATAACTGAGATCACGGTCAAATTTAGTAGGTTTCTTGTTATATATACAAAACTTGAGCAAAAGTTATCAGGTTCACGTGAATCCTTAATCATGCCTTGGGATCCTCCCCTGTTTGATGAACATAACATTGAAAAGCAAATGATGTATAAGTGTTTGTTAATATGATTTATACCTTAATGACAGGACCACAATGCAAGGTGTTATGCGCGTGGTTAGATCATGTCATGAAAAGCTCAAGGTGACTATTCTACAGCATCCACAATTCAAAAACACGAGTGAGATGAACAGAGTATTCGCAAGATTTGGACGTGTTATCTCCTTCCCCGTGTTGCAGAGCAAGGAAGCAAATGACATAATGGTATCAGAGTCCACAATGCAGCAAAAGGGGTTGGAGAATACAACTGTTGCTGATGTACTAATGATAAAAGATGAAGAAAAAGGCAACTCATGGCTTTGTTGTCGAACAAATGACACAGCCTATGATGCCATCAAAAAAGTAAGTTGCTAAAAGATTCAACATCACTATAGAAATGTTAAATTTCGATGTTAACATGACGATGGTGATAGATGGCAGCAAACAATATCGGTTCGTTGGTGGTTCTTAGGCCTGGAGAGAATCAACTGATAGCTGGAATTATCACAGAAAGAGGTAAATTTGCCTTCCAAGTCTCGAATTGATGTAAGTAATAGACACAATGTTGAACTTACTCATCTATGCACATTGTACAAGAGAAGTACAGATTATTTGCGGAAGGTAATTGTACAGGATAGATCATCTAAATACACAAGAGTCGGAGAAATTATGACCGAGCAGGTACTCTAGATATCGGTCTTCCTGGCTTTAACTTTTTTCATCTGTCTTCTGTTTTATGCTCAAATATTAGTACTACCTTTGCAACAGAGCAAGCTGATAACTGTCACATCGGACACAAACATTCTTCAAGCAATGCAGCTCATGAGTGGTAAGTATTAGT
This sequence comes from Solanum lycopersicoides, assembly GCA_022817965.1. NCBI lineage: Eukaryota > Viridiplantae > Streptophyta > Magnoliopsida > Solanales > Solanaceae > Solanum > Solanum lycopersicoides. Next base: position 92,863,489 of record CM040621.1, on the reverse strand, counting down.
TCAACTCGCGAAGTTACTTATGCTTAATGCACTAAGGAAATGTGATGAAATGTTTTATGATCACAGAGCACCACATACGACATGTTCCAGTGATCGATGGGAAGGTAGTAGGCATGATTTCTGTGGCGGATATCGTCAAAGCAGTGGTGGATCAACAAACTGGAGAAGTGAAGCAACTCAATCAATTCATCAAAGGAGATTACTACTGAAAAACAATATTAGCAAAGTCACAACAATACTTGTAACTTTCAAATTGTCAACAAGAAGATCTAGAAATATAGTGTTCAATTTTAACCAAAATTATATTTCGCATAATAAATATGCCCTTTAACTTGACTTTAGCAGTAATCTATGCTCGTGCAAAAATAAATATTTAAATTTATATAAAATTAAAATATCTTACTTGGCACAATGATATAATGATATGTATAGATCAAGTAGCACAATATACGTAGTAGAATGTAACATAACACAATATATAACGAAAAAGTTGGAGTTGATTTGGTGGGGTGCGCCAGGCCCATGCAGTAGTGCAACACATAGGCGACACGCAAGAGCCCAAGTAGCAAGCTACCTTGACGAACTTCCCCCGTGTGAATCGATAATTCACATATCAATTAAACTGATAAGAACAGATACTACACTTGATCTTAGCCAAAAGGCCGAGAAAGGTATGATTGAAAATGCCAATGGGCCTATCCAATTATAGCACCTGTCTACTGTCTACTTATTTGTTTCTATCGATGTGGTAATCAGTGCAAATGAATAAACACCTGCAAAAACTCTAGGAGCAGAACACTATGTCTAATCAACCACAGTTTATCAATTATCAACAATTTATTTTCATATCTGAACTAAAAAAAAAAGATTGGATAAAAAATAAACTAACAATGTGTTTACACCTAACTAATGTAACTTATCGTAGTTAAGTGATCTAATGGTGTTAATATATGCGTATTTAGTCATATGGTTAAGTGATAACTGTGTATATACATTCATTGGTTTGATGTAAACATCCAGTGTAGTAAGAGTACTTTATGAGGATTAGTGATATCACGTTCCATTAAATGTTCTTTGCAAACAAATAAAAAGGAAGTTATATTCTATAGTATTTTTCAAAAATATTTCATCACTAATTATGTCTTCATTGGATTCCTCAAGTTGCCTTGCTAATTATTCTCAATTTTCTATCTTGGAGAATATAATTAGCTTATTCTTTGTGTCTCTTTTCTTGCACTCTAATTACACTACTTATGGAGTATTTAAGTTCCGTCATTAACAATAAATGAAGTTAAATAAACCTTAAAGACACTTATTGAATTACAAAGGAATCATATTAATATTGATACTTAAAAAGAAATGGTAATCTTCCAAGTTTTTTTTTTCTTTCTAAAAAATTAGACACAACGAAAATTTTAACCAATAACTTTGGTTCGAACTTTGTACATGTGTAAAACAAAGTTCCTGATAGAATCTCAAACTCGTTCCCATAAAGTTCAAATCTTGCATTTGCTTCTCTGCATAACATTACTATACACTATTATTCACCGTATTACATTATAATCATCGCATAACTAATACATGAATCAAACAACCTAAGCATAATGCAATATGATATCACAATAAGGTGATAGAATAGAGCAAGAATTTCAACAATTATAACAATGGAGGATATCTCTTAGAAAGTAGTCTTTTATTTCTGACCACTGAATCCCAGAATCTAATATTACCAATACAAAGGCTATTAAACATTCCTCAAGCAAGACATGCTGATTCTGATTCTGCATATCTCAATTTCCTCTTCGAAAATTCGCCTTTTACAAGTATGCAAAGAGAATTCCATTCTGATCAAAAGTATGCAGCATATATATTACTGTTATAAACACTCTCATTCGAAAGAAAAAAATTGTTCAAGATTATACGCGATCGCCCACATTTGACTTGAGAATAAACAACAAACATATCCAGGATATAAAAGTGACCACTAATCTTGCAATTTAGCTAAGATAAGATACTCTTTATCTTTTTATCATTTGGAACATAATTTCATTCATCATCAAAAGAAAAGAGATAAAAAGTAGGAAATCATCTGATTATTCCATTTGTGGCAAAATTTTCTCTGTTGATTCAACTACTATAGACCTTTTCAACAACATATACTTGTCTGTGACATATACAAATATTCTATCCTTAGTGTACTTCTCAAGCTTTTACTAGCATACGACTCAACGTTAAGACTGTTGGTCCAATCTCAGCTCCTATGATTTTCTCTATGACGAGAGAGACGTGCCATATTTGTCTCATCAACCATAGATAAACAGTGTAATTTTTCGTAGACTGGAACCTATGTGGCTCCGCCTCTGGATACATTGATGTAAAAGGTATTCTAAATAAAAGGAAGGATTCTTATACATCAGATACTTTGTTGTATAACGGCATATAGATTCCTACTGTAGTTCTTATGCTAGAATATGAACTGCGAGATTTTCGACAAATGGTGTCCCTCCGCCTCATCCAAGTGGTCAGGTAGTATCTCAAATGAAAAAAGGTGTCAAAGCAAGTGGTCTAAAAGGCTTCCCTCTTTTGGTAACTTTCAGATATTTTAGTAACTACAACTCCTTTTATTTATAACCGTAGTGTTCGGGTCAAATTCTGCTCAACTAGTTCCACGAGATACCTGTCACCTCCCACCAGTAATAGGTATTAGGTAACTCTGTCGACCAAGGCTAGGACAACTCTTCATACTGAAGAAACTATAACTAGTCCATCTGGAGTCTAGACAAATAGATGGTTGATACTGGTTTCGAAAAGAGCTTTAGAGTCAAAGACAAGTCACTTTCATTAGTTGTAACAAATAACAACAGTGCAATTATAGTATAGGAGTACAAGAGAAAATAAGTACATCGAGTCGCGGGGAAAATAAGTTCCTACACCTTATCTTGAAAAACAAAAGCAGGGGAAATTCTGAAAGACGCGGTATTAGAAATAAGCATAGGGTGACTCCATTTGTAGAGATTTTTTTCGATACAGCTATAGGCAACCTAATAGTTAAAACCATCCAAATGTAAGTCGATAAAACTTAAAAGAAACAATCGAAGTTGAGCTAATGAATAACATTAAGTACTTAGTCTATGCACTTTGTTCATAATTTGTTATCATCAAAACATACAGATCAACAATGCTGAAGGCCAATGCACAGATTGTCTAAAAGATTGTTCTTTTGGCCTAAAATACTATAGCGTTGACGCGTCTATATTAGCCATAGAATTGGAATTAGAGGATCTAATCTCTTCCAGCAAGGTGAATTTCCTATCTGATATTATCCACTTGCTGATGATAATACTTTTCAACAAAAAGTTTGGTCACAAAATACTATTTTCTTATTCTCCCTCCACCTATTGCCATTAGCATTACTTCGAGAATCATGTCTTGTACCTCTCCTTAAAGAAAAATATTCGCCAACTTGCTACAAATCAACGCCTTCTTCTCCATCTTATAAGGAGCTAATTTAGCATTATGTTGCCCATACCATTCACTTGAGCTAGCACTCGGCTTTAGGTGAAGTAACTCTGCACACACGTAGACAACATGGCCTCGTGGACTGCAAGGCAAAACAAGAAGTTCGAAGAGGCTTTGGCGTTATATGACAGAGACACACCTGATCGTTGGCATAACATTGCAAGGTGTGTAGGTGGAAAATCAGTTGCAGAAGTGAAGAGGCATTATGAAGTGCTTGTGAAGGATATCATGCAAATAGAAAATGGTCAAGTACCTTTACCAAATTACAAAGCCGCGGCTGAAACCAATAACAGAAACAGATCAGGTTATGCCAATGAACATAGGTATTAAACATCAAAACTAATCTTTATTAATTTTATACAAGTCAATGATACGTTCTGTATCGATTCCCATATGGTTCATGTCATTTTTAGTAACTTTACGCCAAAGACTAGTCACACTCCTTGTTGACACTTATATTCTAAAGAATAAATGCTTAAAGTTTCAACTTTCTGCATCCACGATGGTTTCTTGTTCCTCGATAAAAGAAAATGTACGCAAACAAGTAGCTAATGCTTATGAACATGTCTATATTTTATTGAACAGGCTTCTGAAGAACCTGAAGTTACAGTGAGAACAAATTTCGCGGCCATGCTGAATAACATTACAAGTTGTCTGTTATATTTGCAAATGCAAAAGGCATAAATTGTGAATTTATGTCTAAGTTTTTGAAGTAAGCAAAATGTATTATGAGTATTGTTGTTCATCTGTATCCATTTAACTTGTGTTTTACTGTTGTAATGTTTCTCAAATGCGCAATATATAGATATAATGTCTACTTCACTTTCATGTTAGTGTAATATGTTTGATAAAATAAAACCAAAATTACACGCGTTATAGTTTGAATTCAATGGATCATAATTCTCAATTCATTTGTTCTTTTCTAGATACTTGTAAAAATTAAATTTGAATTTTTAGAATGAGATTGTCACACGGTTCATATCACAACAATCAAATCTCACACCGCACATGAGTTCATCTGTGAAGGAACGTAAAAATGGAGATGCGGGGTATCGATCCCCGTACCTCTCGCATGCTAAGCGAGCGCTCTACCATCTGAGCTACATCCCCTTTCATATGCTGTTCATATATCAAATAACCATCTAGCAAACAGAAATAATTGTACAAGGAAGGAACATTTTAGCACTTTTTTTGATGAATTAAACACACCAAAAATGCTAAAAAGTTGTTCTCATTTAAAAGGCATAATACATAAATATGTCATTTAACTTGATTTCAAATCGCATATATGCCCTTCAACTTTGGATGTGCACAAGTAAACACTTAAACTTGTATAAAGTTAAATATGTAGACACACATGTCCTACATGACATCTTACATGTCGTTTTTTGTCCTACGTGTATTGTGTCACGTAGGACTCAAGTGTCTACATGTTCAACTTTATACAAGTTTAAGTGTCTACTTGTTCATATCCAAAATTGAAGGGCATAAATATAAAATGAGACCAAGTTAAATGGCACATTTATGTATTATACCGATTAATAAAACTAAATCAATTCAAACATGCATGCATCATATTTCGCTTTAAAAAAATTATATATAACGTCTGTATAATAATTTTTATATCATAGGATTAATCACAAATTTAATTTTGTGATACATCAAACATATAGGTAGATTAAAATTTTACAAGAAACACCTTTACATGTAGAAAAATATTATTGCAAAAAGCTATTTTATCTTATACATAGTTAGGTAACTAACTAACTAATCAAACTCCCCTCATCTTTTTTCGAAGGGAGGAGAGAAAGAATGCATATATGAAACTTCTGTCTGTCAAAGATTCGAGAATCTATGAAATGCAAATAAATCAACAAACGAAAATAAAAAAGGAAAAATCTTGAACACCCAACACATCTCTTCCTCTTCCTCTTCGTCTTCTTCGTATGACCAAATTTGTACCAATTCTTGAGTCTCAAAGCTATAAGCAACAATTGTATGTGCCAAAACTTGTAGATATAATACCTGTAAATCTTTATTGAATGCACATGGCTTCACTGAATACCCTGTTTCAAACCCCAATCTTACAAAATGATCAAACTTGAAGTTATTTCCATTGAAACTCCATATGAAAACTCCATTGTTAACTGGATTACAAAATTGTATTACTCCGTCTTCTTCGGATGATTCGTATAAAAACTGAGAGTGGTAAACATCTTTTCTTCTGGACTTGTTTTTCGGCAGTGAAAAAAGTGTAAATACTTTGAAATCTATGTCGTATACTAACAAACATAAACTCCATATCCAGTACAATTTTCTTTTCTCGCGAGAATAAACACTCGAATTATAGCATTGCCCTCGAAGAAATCCATCGGATTGAAGGAGATGGGAATTCAAAATTTGAATTTGGGTTTCCCGCCACTTCCATGAATTCGATTCGAAGATAATACAGTTCATCATTTGGGTATCGAAATCAATCTCTTCCCAGAAGAAAGCGATTACTTGAAACGAATTTAACTCAAAAACAAGACTTGAACAAGTGGGTCTTGAAATATGATGAGAAATTGGTAGAGAAATTAACTGGTTAAGAACAGGGGATGAAACAGAGTATGTCCAGAACCCATTGTTGTTGTTTTCTGAAGCGTAAAGAAGAACCCCATTACAAGAATCGATCAAATAAGGGAATTTATGAGTGGAAGATGAATGGAAAGTACAAAATTTGGGGATTTTTTCTGGGTTAAGTCGTGTAACTTCATAAAAACTGATTCTTGATAAGTTTTGTGTTTGAGGAAGATGACAAGACCAGTTGAAGTTGTGAGAGGTAACAATGGCGGATACTGGTAATCGAATTTCGCCATGTTTTCGAAACAGTCTTCAATTGGATGAGAGATTTTAAGGGAATTTTAGTGAAAATTGATTCAACTATATGATTTGATAAATTCCCAAGCTCTATCATCTCTTCTTCTTCTTGCTCTGTTTCCATGGCAATCGCCATTGCTAATCTCTCTGTTTTTTGAAGTTAAATTTCATATTTAATTAATTAATACTTAAAAAGGGTATTTATAGAAACCCTATAAACTAGTTATGGCGGTTAATTATCAGTTACAGTTAATTTTATTCGTGTTTGGTAATTAATTAATTGATTAATTGTACTTGGTATACAAGATTATTAGTACGTAAATGCTTGATGAGCAAGCATTAAATTTCAATAGTTAAACGGGTTGATAACTAATCACCTATATTTTCTCACTTGAATATTTATTTTTGGCTATTTATTTATAATATTTTTGGCAAATTATTTTTGTTGGTAAAGTTTAATAATGTAATATATGACTTCAAAAAATATATTATAGCCATAAATTCTAAAAAGAGAAAATTGTGTATTATTACAAACTATTAATTCAAAATAAATGATATATCTATAATTTCTTTTAATATTAATCGGAGCAAACACTTTGTCATTCAGAGGAATCTTCCTCGCCACTCTCACTTGTTTCTCTCACTTTATACAAACACAAATTAATATTTTTGTTTGTACAAAGCGACAGAGACTATATACACAACACAAATATATATTTATTTGTCCTATACATTTGTAATTATTTTATAATGAAAATGTTTTTGTTAAAAGTCATTACAATAACATAATTAATATGAATTTGAAAAAAGATAGAAGGAGATAAAAGAAAAATGTCGTTGATTTGTATATGAGAAACTATTATTATTACTTGTAATTGAAAGTGACTTCGAAGAGCAAGTTCGAATAAAAACTGTGTATAAAAAATGTATCTAAATAAATTTTGTACAATAAATTAGTAATGAAATTTAATCCAAAATTATAAATGATAAGTATTTTTATGCGGCTACTAGTAATAGTGTGATTATTTATGATTGTATTTATATTATTTTGTGCATGAATTAATTATATAAAGATTAGTTATTTATGCACTCTTATTAGTTATTCTATCTTCTAATTCATGTATAAATAAACATAAATTCTTTTATAACTTATACATGTTTTAATAGTCATGCAGATTTTTAAATTGTCAATCAAACATAATATTTCGTATACATGAATTACTTGTTTTTCCCTATATCTACCAAACATAAATGTCGTATAAATTATATGAAAATTAATATAAGAATAACTTATTATTTGTTATCAGCTGCCAAATAACTTATAATTTTACAAATTAAATATGAAAAGGGTGATGTGTATATAAATCTTATTTCAATTTTATAAGCATAGAGAAGTTATTTTTAATAAGCATAGAGAAGTTATTTTTAATAATTCCAACACAAATAAACAATTCAAAGTAAAGAATAAAATTGCTATAACGTTGCTCTCAATTAAATTAGATGTCATAATTTTGACGTTTCACAAAAATAGAAAAAATAATATTAAAAAATCATATTTTTTGAAGTAACATGTGTGCCCATATGTGGTCCTGTTATTATTATTAGAAAGTAGGTAAAAGAAGTATGAAAAATACTATATTATAATTGGATCTCATGATATAATAAGTGAACATAATTTGGCACAGATTAAGAAAAGCATCCCCAATTAAGGATATTAATAGAATATTTATTTATGCCATAAAAGGAAAGAATAGTTTAATTGCATGTGTTCTTTTAATTACATGTTTGCAAGACTCAAATTGTATGTTTATTAATTAGTCGGTGCTTACCTTAAATTAATAAATGCATATTATTATTTGCACATCAACTTTTTCTATTTAATTATAGTTGACTAACATGTACTTTTATATTCTAAAGTCTACCTAATCAATGATAAGACATTTTCCCTTATTAACTTTTGGTTGTTTTATGTTATAAAAATTTTAGTGATTCAAATCTTAATTATAAGTGTATATTTGTTAGAGTACTTTATAATCACTTAACGGTCTTAAATTGATTTAAATAATTTATAATATCTTTAGCTATAATCATTGTCATCGCTAATCATTTAAGTTGGTTATTATCACATTAATCATTATTCATAATTATCACTATCAATTATTCGTTATTACAAATAATCACCACAAGTCATTTGTTTCTATTATATATCATCATCATTTTTAAATCATCATTAGCTATCACAACCATTCATCATAATTATTAGTTATCACCTCTGGCTTACTGTTGTCAGTCATTATCTCGACTAGCTATTATTCAGAATTACTATTATCGCCATCAGTGATATGACATATAATAACCATCACCTTCGATTATCATAAAACTTTTAATAAGAAATTATTAATATGTCATAACAAAATATTTATAAAAAATAATAATTTTACCGTTACTTTGATATTTCATCAAAAACATACAAAAACTTTTAATGGATTCATTTCCCAAGTTATCATATAAATTGATAATGACCACAAGTAGCCTTCTGATTCCTCCTATGGTCCATTATCTTCATGTTTCAACATTTATAGCATCTGCTTCTGCCTAGCTTATCTAAATAAAATTACAAATATATTCAATTTTTTATATTTATAATAATATAGAAAGAGTGAAACAAACTTTCATAGACACAATTTAATAATATACCATTTGTTTCCAATAATTTTAAAAGTGAATAGAAATTAACCACACTCACAAACAAATTTTGATAAAATAATAATTTTATTGATGAATATATGTGAGTACAATATGTTCTTTACTTATTTTTATTTTTTTTAATTTCCTCGGCAATTCGATGATTTTAATATCTAATGTAATGTATGGTGATTTGAATCTCCTTGCAATGTGTATTGTTATTAAGTATGTCATGTATCGTTTATAAAAAAAAGATAATATTTAACCTCTTCATAAAAAGAAATATTTATAAAATTATTTGAAAAAATATGTATATATATATATATAAAATAATTAAATTAACTCAACTAGAAATATTTAAAATAATCACTTCTTTTAATAAAACAATATATCTTGGTACATGTACACCTTTGAGTTTCACTTGCTTATTATATTGTTTATTTTTGGCGATTTATTTATTTTATATATATATATTATAGAACATGATCCAAAGAAGATCCACCATTGTTCGTTTCCAAGCTAATTTATTAATTTATTTATTTTCCTCTATTTTAATTTTGTGTTTTAATTTGACGGTGAAATATGATTATTAGTTACTTTCTTCCATTTTAATAGTCAAAATTACTAAAAATATCCAAAATGATTGTAATTTTACAAAATTAAAATGAAATTAAATAATATTATTTCATTCCGCCTTTAATATTAAGTTCTTACAGAAGCAATCAATATATTAAATAGCAAAAAACAATATAAATTCGAACAAATAAGTATTGGTTGATATCATGATTTTCAAATATATAAAAAAATTAATTCACTCTAATTTTTACTGAATCATATTTCTTAAAAATAAGGATACAAAGAAAACATGAGAATTACTAATATAGAACGAACCAAGTATGTTAAATATATATAATATATAAATATATTTCTTAATTAGTCTCAATTAATATCTATATCTTTTAATTTCAAATATCTACAAAATAAAAAATTAAATTTATATAAAATAAAACAAATAAATACGATATTTAACATGACATAAATAAATGAGATCTCATATATGTTAACTTATTGACGTATATTAAATGTTAGTAATGTAGGATAAAAACCTTCAATCATTGCAAGGAAAAGATGTATATGCATTGTATTTAGCAATTAATTTTTTTTTAAAAGAGATGAATAATATTTTTTTAAGTGACAATAAATTAAGGTGACGCAATTATACTGTCTCAATTGTCGAGCCCCTGCAATATTACTGATAACGCAAATGCCTTGAATGAACATTAATCTGTAAAAAGATAAAGCAAGTACCAAAGCAAATAACAGAAATTAGAGATGACAAGAGACCTCAAATGTAGTTTTGTACTGCTTTAACTTTTTTAAAAAATAATTAATTTTTTTTAATTATTTCAATCTAAATTTCCTTTTTTTTTTTTTGTTTTTTTTTTGGCTTTCTTGACGTGTCGAACACAAAATCTTAGATTTAGAACGGCACATATATGTATATGTCTTTTAACATAACATCATTTCACATCTAACTCTCTCAATTTTGAGTGTGCATGAGTAGATATTTAAACTTGTATAAAGTTGAACAAACAGATACACGTGACATCTTATATGGTAATTTGCATCTTTTATGTCACATATGACTCATGTGTCTACCTATTTAACTTTATACAAATTTTAAGTATCTACTTGTGCATATTTAAAATTGAAATACATAAATAAGAAACGAGTCCAAATTAAATAACACATTTACTATATCTTATGTTATTTAAAAATAAAGAATACTTACCGTTCGAATAAATCTCTCTCGTTAAAATTTGAATCATGACAAATAAATTAAAACGAGGAAAAGGGATTGCTTGGGAGAAAGCATGGAGTTTGCAGGTAGAAGGTGACATAGAATTAGGAGTACTCATAATTTGCATCATTCATTGGGTAGAAGTTGAATAATAATAATAAAAGCTGATGAGCAGAGTCAAATCAGATTGCAGAATCGCACTATTTTTTGCGTCATTTTCGACTCTGTGTATGTAACACGGTAAACTAAAAGATTCACCAACTCCCCAACCCAAAACATTACAACTTATCATACAATACAAAACTCTTTTTACACCTACACTTTGAATTACCAATAACAAGTGAGAGTATGTGTAAAATTATATCAAGTGTTATAAGATATGGTGAATCTTTTGAAGACTAGAGTAGGGATATTGCCAAATATGTCCTAAAAAGTTGATGAGTCGTTTAATATATCTATAATTTTAATTTATAGGTGGAGTACGAAATAATTTTATATTTAGCTAATTTTAACCAAATCCAACCTAATTCATTTTTAAAAGTAGTATTCAAATTTGGCCCAATTCTAAGTCTACTTTTAATATTTACTTTTAACTTTTCCTATGATTTGGAGCTTAAGTCCTGAGTCAGAGTTTGAAACTTGAAAGTTGTATTGCTCGCTAGTTAAGGTTGGATCTTAGGTCGAGATCGGTTTAGTGTTCAGGACTCGGGACAAAGTCATCTCATGCCCCGAACCACAGTCGGGCAGTGAGTCCCAATTCAGAGTCGAGTGTTGAATTAATCACGAGTCGCAAATCTCAAATCAACGTCGAAGCTCAATAATCGAGTAAGAGACGGATCGAGATTGAGTCTAGAGTCTGTCCTGGTCAGAGTCGGATTTCAAGTAAGGATAAAAATTGCTACTCAAAATCCCAAATTCTGAAACTCAATTCAAAATCAAGCCTTGAGTCTTAGATCTGGACTGAAGGGTCGAATCTTGAGTCCTAGTTAGAGTCGGATCTCAAGTACGATAAGATCTCAGGTTCGAATCCTGAATATTGAGTTTAGATCGATTAAGGCTCAAATCTCTTCTTTTTTTTCCAAAACAATTTGAAATAAATAAAAAAAAAAAAGTTTTAGATATGTAACAATAAAGTTGTTCATTCTATAACCCCCTAATGAAAAATGAAAGGGGGGGTTGTAGGGCAATAATGAATAAATGGGGTGGTGGGAATGGGGCCAATGTTGGCAGGGCGTGGGTGAGGACTGAACATGACATTGTCGGTTGTTTTCTTATGCTCACTTCTTAACACTCCATAATCTCTTTGCTGTTTCGCACTTTCTCTCTCTTCTCTCTCTCTCTCTCTCTCTCTCCTTCTTCTTTAGCTCCGTTTCAAGCAACCATGTTGTCTCTTGTTTCTTACATCCCATGTTTCTTCTTCCCCAACAACACCACTTTTTATTCCTTAAATATTTTCTTAATCTCTCCTTCGTTTTAACAACCTAGTGCGCGTCGTTTTTGCTTCTTCTAAGGTTGTTCACTTGTTCTACTTATAGGGCCCCCTTCTTCAATTTCATAACATTACATAGGGTTAGGGTTTCTCAAATCTTAATTTTATTTTTATTTTTAATTTAGAAGAAGAAAAAATCATGGCATTAGCTAGTGGTAATGAGGAAAAAGAGATGAGAATTTCAGGTTTTCAAAATATAGATCTTCTCTCACCTACTGGTGGTGCAGCGCCTGACGGCTCAGGCGCTGCACCACACAATAATTCCACCAAAGGAAGTAGTACTACAGTGAGAGGTAGATATCGTGAGTGTTTGAAAAATCATGCGGCTAATATTGGTGGAAATGTTACTGATGGATGTGGTGAGTTTATGCCTAGTGGTGAAGAAGGTACACTTGAAGCTTTGAAATGTGCTGCTTGTAATTGTCATAGGAATTTTCATAGAAAAGAACTACCTAACAACGTTGTTGGTGTTGGTGTTGGTGATAATAATGCGGGGATTATGGTTGTGCATCCATTACAGCTACCACAACCACTACCTTCTCCGATACCCTCGTTGAATCATCATCACCACCATCACCATCAACACGGAGGAAGATCAATTTGGACTACTATGCCACCTCAGCCTGTCAAAATGGCTTTCGGAGGTAATGTGATTATCTCATCTAAAATTTTTGATATGAAATCTCATTTGCTCAATTTGGATTACCATGCCACCTCAGCCTATCAAAATGGGCTTGGGGGTTCGGATTTAACATTAAATTATCTCATCTAAAAGTCTAATTTGAATATTGTGATTTTAAACCTTACTAATCATTTCTATAAATAGTATCATTAAGATTAATTAGAATCAACAGAATGTTAAGAGTTAAATGCTTACACCGTAAATTATTAGAAAATTTGTGTTATAGAACTGATTTTTTCGCGTGAAAATGTTCTCTTTTTTTACTAATTCAATCAAAATATCTTTAAGCATTTCTCCATGTAAAAGTAATGATATTTTAGTAATGATATTTACTAAAGACACAAATTAAAATAAATGAGTATACTTAATTATGTCTTCAACACGTTCCTTTACTGACTAACTTATATAGTACCTTTTTGTCAACTCGAACCTAAGACTCTTGATATCATGATGAATCGTATGATAATTTCATCTAGAAGTTAAAATCATTAAAGCAACTATACATTTTATTTTTTTATTACTTAATTATGTCTTCAACAGGTAGCGGCGGAGGAAGTGGGGCAACAGACTCATCAAGTGAAGAACTTAATTTCAACACATATCAAGCAACATCAGTACCTCCACAACAACCATTTATGTTGGCTAAGAAAAGATTTAGGACAAAATTTAGTCAAGAACAAAAGGAAAAAATGTTGGAATTTGCTGAAAAATTAGGTTGGAGAATTCCAAGAGAAGATGATACTGAAGTACAAAGATTTTGCTCACAAGTTGGAGTCAAGAGACAGGTTTTTAAGGTTTGGATGCATAATAATAAGAACCCTTCTTCTGCTAAAAAAAATATAATACAAGAAGATCAATCTTAATTAATTTAAATTTAATTAAGGTTTTGAGGGGAAAAAAATGAAATGAAAATTTCTTGGGATTTGGTTTATGCTAATGTAATCTTACTAGGAATCGTACGTAGCTAGTTTTTTTTTTTTTTTTTTGGTCTATGTAGCATTATTGTAACTATATGGAACCACTTAATTAGATTTTTATTTTTATTAATTGTTGTACTTTGGAACCTTTATTCATCTGAAAATTTCCAGCTATTTCTTACACTTACTCTTGTCACTGAAATTTAGACCACTCATGATCCCGCTTCTCTCGAGGTAGGGGTAAAATTTACGTATACAGACTTTTATAAAATTATACTAGATATGTTGTTGTAATATTAGCCACTTGTATAGTTAGTGATTTAGTGAGTTATTTTGAGTCTAGCAAAGTTGGTGAACGCGTTAATCGATGTTGAGGGAAAAACATGAGCTAGTTATTTTTTGAAATATAAAAAAAGGATAATTGTATAGCATAGCAAACTAATAATTTAAAATAAATACAGTAGCTATCGTTTGATTTCTTTGTGTTCTTTAGCAAACAATTTGATTTATTTGTGTTTCTTAACAAACTATATGTCAGTGTCGCTTGCCTCTCTCGCTTTATACAATGTAATTGTATAAATTATGTTTCTGTTTGTATAAAGCGAGAGAAAATTGTATATACATGCAAATACATATATCTCCGTCCTATACACTTATAATTATTTCTCTCTTACTTATTTCATACAATTCGATTCAATTGTATATTCGCTGCCCAAGTCTCTTTTGCCTTTCTCTCTTTCTCGTTTTATACAATTCGATTCAATTGTATACAAATCTGAAGAGGAACCAACGAATTATACAATTGCTTCTTTGTGTATATGTATAGCGAAATGGGCATAGCTTTCAGTTGTATATATAGCGAATTATACATTTATATATTTGCTATGAAGCGTAATTATGCGAACTCTGCTATAGCATATAAATTTAAATTTTCTATTTGCTATATGTGAAAGTTGCCCAATGACAAGTAAAAGCGGAAAATAAATGTTTTTTTTGAATGGAAGGATATATAATGAATAGAGAGCCGTTGGATGAAAAGATAATGAATCTTAGTCGTTTAATTTGAATTATTTGAAAGAGTAGTAGTTTTTTTATCCTTATTTTTGTCGAATATAAAAGCTTTTTCTATTTTAAATTTATTTATTAGTTTGTGTGTGTTGTCTATTTCAATAAATTATGATGTTTCTTGGAGTTTCTGTCACCATTTAAATGTTTGTTTCCTATTTTGGGAATAGTTTGCTGCTTCTTTTTCTCACTATTTGAGGCTTATACTTATAGGCATATCACCCCAATCTTCTCCATGTGATAATCAACGTTGAGTGTCATAGACATTAGGTAATACAAATTTTCGATATGTGATTTCAGATTATGATTTTTAATTAGTATTTGGATATGTGATTAGTGATTATGATGTGAACTTTTAAGTTTTTCAAAAAGTAGGATTTGAAATTTTAAGTTGTAATTTCAATTGATTCATAAGTTTATATTTTGTAAAAGAATACATATATTTGAAATTTCGTAAAAGAAAAACTCATGCTTATCGTGATTCGTGACTAGTTTATGCCACGAGAAAGATTAACTATATTGAAAAATAGTTTAGTTGCTACTATTATTGATTAGTGGATCTTTATAAAATAATTTGTATTTGAAAGATTGTAGTTGTAAATATTTATTTATATAAAAGGATCATTGAGATATGTGATTTATTAATGCGGGACCTTAAGATATTTCGGTATCTTATTTATGAATTATGACTTATTCATTTAGTAAGATTGTATAAGAATTCTAGAAATTTAGATAGTTTCCTAACAAAAATATTGTTTTATATGAATCATGATTTGAAATTTTAAATTATACTTACGGAAGAATTTTAGTTATAAATCATGATCTTAAATCACATATCGGTCAAACACTAATTTGAGATCATAAAATGAAATTGCTTGTCCAAACGTAGGCTTTGATTATGAATTTAGTTGTACTATTCCTTCTTTCTCATTTTACGTGTCTCTTTTTTTAGTTTATTTTTGAAAAAAATGTCACCTTATAGTTATATTCAAAAATAATTTAACTTTAAAATTTTCTTTTTATCCTAATGAAATAATTTATAGTCACACAAATGTTTAGAGATCAATTATTTAAACAACACATTTTTTTAAAAAAAAAATCTTTTGTTTAAATACCAAATCAAATCAAACAATATCATATAAAATAAAATGCAAAAATTACTATTTTTCTCATTCTTTATTTTCTTACAATGTAATACAAGAATTTTCTCTAAAATTTTAAGATGATTTTGTCAGCTTTTAATAATAAAAATTTAATAGTTAAAAATTGACTCATTATCAGTGATTGAATTTGAATAGGCTGAAATATAATGAACGAGATTGATAAATAAGTAGGTTAATAATTCATTCGAAGCTTATTTTGAACTTAATTTGAACAGATTAAAATATAATGAACAAAATTAATAAATAAATGAATTAATAATTTATTCAAAAAGGTTATTTGAACTTGATTAAGATGTAGTGACTAGTGAATAATAGATCATAGTTCAAGTCCATTCAATTCTTATCAAATTTTAATCATCCTAATTTTTGTCTCTTTTTCATGTGCTTTGACGTTTGATTGCTTCTATCCTTATCTTCACTTATTTGATATAAAAAAAAAAATACATTAAAAATGTAGGTCACTACATTCTACATAAAACACATTATCCAAAGTAATGTCACAAAAAACTTAAGGATAATATATACATATACAAGCTAATTTTTCGGGAACCTTTGGTATAAAGATTAAATTATTTTTGGATTAATTTATCTCATTTGAAAGATGAGATAAAATAATTCCAAATATAATGGGATAATAAAGTGAATATGCAGGATTAAGTTTGAAATTAGATTTAAAATGTGTCTGATTGACAGTATAAATCTATTCTCAAACTTAATCTTGAAATATCTCACCTTATCTCGCGTTCCAAACGATCGATAAAAGTTCAGAGAGTTTCTGAACTAACCCTCTGATGAAATTTATAGAGAAGATTTCAAAGTCCTATTTGTTGGAGCAAAAAATAGCCCTTCTTCATCTTCAACAACTAGCACTTTTTTCCCCTTTTTAGCCTCTTTTTTCCCAATTTGTATCATTTTTTGCATTGTGCTGTGAATATTACCATTATTATCAAACTTCATTTGTATTATAATATTCATTTGTGACCTCTCAAATTTATACTTAGCTAGCCATCTTTGTATTTTCCCAGAAGTAGTCTTTGGTACATTTCCAAATTTAACAAGTACCACAAGTCCAATTCCAACACCTTCTTCTTTCAATATTGTTTTTCTTATTCCTTCACATATTTGCTTCAAAAACATATCACTCTCTATTTCACCTTTGCTTTGTACCTCCGCGACAACAGCTACTACAGATGTGTATTCAGATTCAGACATCTTGAATGCTGCAACACAACCACCTCTGAGGAAATTTGGACAACTATTATAAGCTAATGTCTCCAAATAATGTGGATGTACTTCTTGTCCATTTGAGAGTTTAATAACATATGAACATCGTCCTGTCACGTATAAAAATCTCTCTTCTCCTTCGATAACTCCTCTATCCCCTGTTCGAACATAGCATTTTCCCGCCTTGTTTTTAAGCGTGGCGTTGAACACTTGTTGAGTTAGAGAGGGATGTGCTAAATATCCAATAGCATTGCTAGGAGATGAAATCCATATTTCACCTTCAATTCCATCTTCAACAATCTCATTTGTATCTTCATTTACAACAAGAATTTCAATGTCTACTTGTTCTTCATCAAGCCTAGCACTTGGCAAGAGCTTTTTATACGTCAAAAATTTGTCAAAACTATTACTTCTCCATGATGTTGAAACAAATGTGCCATTCTCAGCTAAGCCATATGAAGGTGAAATTGCCAAAGGATTTAGCCCAAAAGGTCTAAAAACTTCAACAAATTCTTCAACACAATCGTTGTAAATTGGCTCGTTAACGATGATCAAATTCATCAAGCTCAACATACTAATAGGATTGTTAACAGTTCCTGTAACAGTTGCCTCAGTATGACCACGTTTCAGCACGAGAGGCAAAGCAAATGAAGGAAAAGGAGTGCAAGTTGCCTTGAACTCCGATATCAATTCAAGCCAAACTCTAGGACGATTGACAAATGTATTCGGGGATGTCAACACACAGGTTGCCCCTGAAACAATCGTCAACAACAAAAACATGAGTCCACAATCATGGTACTGAGGTAACCACGAAACAACAACAGTGTTCGGGTGTAAATCATAAGCTTTCCTCGCGACTCTGACGTTATGAGCTGCAGAGCCTGCAGTAACTAAAACAGGCTTAGGAATAGCAGTTGTACCAGAAGTGTACTGAATCAAGTATACATCATCAACATTGCAACCATTGTAACCAAAATTCACATTTTCCACTTGCATTTTCATTTTATTGCCCTTTAAATCCTCGATTGAAATCCATCGAATCTTCTTCAAGGCATTGGACAACTTCTTATTACTCGATGTTGCAACATACTTCTCAACATGTTTGATGTAATCGCGTTGTGCTATAGCAACTTTAGGCCTTGTTTGAGACACAACTCTAAGTAAATGATGCCAATTACCACGCGAAAAAGACGGGTGAGGAGGGCTAATAGGAACAGCTAAAACTCCAGCCCTTTGACAACCAAAAATCACTTCAACAAATTCAAGTCCTGGTGAACATAAAACAACAACAATATCACTTTTTCTTAAACTAAGTAACAATTCACAACAAATACATTGGGCTGAACGATTCAACTCCTCGTAAGTAATCGACGAAAACTGATCCAATGGGCCGTCTTCAGCCCAAATGAAAGCTGGTTTGGACTTAAAACTTGAAAGTTTAGCCCAAATTGGAAGATAAAGATCCACAACAGGTTGGTCAGGGAAAAAAGGATCATAATTTTCATAGTTCATAGCTATAATCTTAAGTTTATTTGCAGAATTTTGTATGAGTAAGTAAATTTTTTCAAGCATGTTTGTTATATATACAACATATTGGGACTAAGAATTTAAAAAAATTGATTGAGATTTTTTTTTTTTGTATATATTAAGGATATACTGAAGGAATATACTTGTATATACATCAATAGCCTCGTCAATTACATGTATTATTATGTTAAATTACTACTACGTTATTACCTAGGATATTATTTAAAAGGAGATCAGACAAATTGCCGCGTATTTATCCTGTGTTGATACATCAAGATTTATAATATAATGTTTTTTATATATGCAAATATTATTTTTGTTAATTTTGTGATATATTGGTACCTTGGAATATCTTTTGATACCATATGATTGTGTGGTTAATTTGTATATTTCTGTTTGTTATAGTATCTGAGAAGTAAATACTATATAACTTAATAAGTTAGGACGTAGTCTAATCTATAAAGGGAGTTGTTTTAAGGCATTTCAAGGGTTCGTTAACACACAATTATTTTATGACTTAACCAAAATATTTTGACTAACTTTGAAATATTAACTAAGCAAAGAGAGCCTATTTTTAAAAGTCATTTGAAAAGAAAATGAACTTAAAATGATTTTTTAAGGAGTAAAGTGAAGTAATTGCCTCTTCTCTTTTTTTCAATATAATTTACATCAACAAACAACTAAGTAGATAATTAAATGAAAAAATATAATCAAGAATTTGAAGACTTTGTGCGAATCGATAGGGTGCATTCAATCCACTCATGTGAGATTAGTGGTAAATTCAGAAACTTTATTTTAACTTCGTGCTTTGAACTTTTTTCCATTTTTATAGCCTGCATATTGTGGTTTACTTTAAGCCGAAAATTAAAACTCAAATATGGTATGAATATTCGGGCAAAACGTCAAAACCTAACCGTTGTTACTTTCAATTTTTCATGAAAGTGTTTCAATCAAATGAATCGGATTTATGTTAGGCCTATAATTATATAAAAGGAAGAATTTATTCTTAATTAGTCTTTATAAAACTCCTAAAAAAAAGTTATAATCTTCACAAGGTTGAAGACGATCAAGAAAAAAAGACAATAATTGTACTAATAATTGTTTTCTCAAAATATTTATATCTCTTATAATGATTATTCTTGTATCTATGCAATGCTATGCAACATGAGTCTAGTTGAAAAAAATCATCACAAAAGTCTTGAAGCAGAATATCATCACAGAGAACAAGAAAGACAACGCGTAGAGAATTTGGAGTGGTATTTTTGTAAGGATAACTAAGAAAAGCAGCCAATGCGTGTAATTCTTAATTTAATCGGCGACATGTTTTGTTTTGGTTTTGATTATGTTAGCCTATGTATATTAATTTTATCCCACTACAAGAAAATTTGATTATATTTAGTTATAACCTCGATAATATTACTCCTTATATCTGCCGGAGCAATTGGTTACAAAGGTAAAATAGGCACTACAAGACACTTTTGCTTTTGGTCTCGTAGCTCTCGCAGGACCATAGGTTATATATACCCAATTTTTGTCTCTTTTGTATGTGTTATTCATGTGTTTTTGATATCATATGATTGTGTGGTGAATTTGTATGTTTCATTTTGTCGTAGAATTTGAGAACTAAATATTCTTTGATTTTAATTTGTTTGTTTGGTTATGATTTAATATGAAATTTAAAAAAAAATAAAAAAGACTATTAAATTTGGTGATCTTAAACTAAAAATATACACGATATACCAAAAATTCTTCAATTACCCTCTCCCATGCACATGCCTGTATTTTGATCCCTTCAAGATTAACAAAACAAGAAAATAAAAGGGATGTAGCTACGAGAAAAGATTAAAATGAATCCTTTATATATATAAAATATTTTTTGATCCCGTGGTCTTAAACATATTATGTGGATATTAAATTTAAATATTGATCCATAAAAAAGTTTAATGTTTCAAAGCAAACTAAAAAATGACAAATAAATTAAAAAAATATAATATATGTATATTTTTTGTTAAAAAGGGCTTATAATAATTTTATTATTACTAAAAAGTTAGTCCTTCGATTTTTGGGGCCTAAGGGCATATGCCTCATTTTTTAAGGAATTGAGTCGCCCCTAATTTTATATTTTTCAAACTTTATTTCAAGAATGTGTATACACAAAATTTTAATATAAACGTAGATAAAATCAACTTGTGAAGCACATGTCCAGAATATGAAAGGCATCCAAAAATTCAATCAATGGTGTTTACTATCTCATTAGAACTTCATTGGATAAAAAAATGCTTACTTCGCCATTAGAATTAAGTACATAGATAATACTTCCATAAGCATAAACATGATATTGGAGTCGCTAAAAATGTTTACCATATGATTGTGTGGTGAATTTGTATGTTTTTGTTTGTCATAGCATCTGAGAAGTATATACTCCCTTCGTTTTAATTTGTTTGTCCGAGTATGATTTGGTTAAGAAAGTAAACAAGATTACTGAATCTTGTGATCTTAAACTACAAATATGCACGGTGTACCAAAATACTCTATAATCTTAAAATCTTAAACATGTCGGGAGTTATAACTCTTGTTGAACGTACTAAGTGAATTTACAATGTTCTCAGCTTGATTTTTCCAGTAAATGTAGAAAACCTGTGGCTAACATTTCAGCAATTTGCTATCCCAAAAATAAGCCTCCACGGCCACTGACAACCATGTGAACTTCAATTACTGTCCCCATGCACATGCCCTGTATTTTGATCACTTTAAGATTAGCAAAACAAGAAAAATAAAAGGGTTGTAGCTACAAGAAAAGACTAAAATGAATCTTATATCAAGGAAAAGACAAAGAGAGGAAGGGGGGGGGGGGGAGGGGTAACTGATCTTGCCACACATGACCGATATCATAGGCAAATTCGAGATTTAAACTTGATGGATTCAATATTCTTTTTCCCCCTTTATAACTGGAGTCTGAGCTAGTTTAGGAACAACTCTCAACTATTCGACGAGTACCTGCAATATACCACCATCACATGTACAGGTAATTCTACCCTTCAAGACTTAAACAAAAGGAAAAAAATCACCTAATGTATTTGTCTCAATTGACATTTGAATCCTGGTCTCTTTATCAACTCACTTTATTGATCACGAGACCACACCCTTGAGTGCTATGCTTTACGTGCTACTAGATTATGATCTGCATGTACAGAGATTGGACGGATAAACATAATTGCTCGCTCATCTTCCCAATAGTTTGTGTTAGTACTGATTATGGCACACAAAACTTGCCAGTAAGTTTTCGTTAGTCGTTTTAAGTGCCTCATTTTATTGGAAGCTGATTAGGTAGTTCTAACTTGACCCCGTGTAGATTTCCAGTGCCTTGTACAACCACCTCAAACCTCCTCAGGGAAAAGAGAATTTCAGAGGCCCTGTGGCACTTCGAAAGGTTATTGAACCAGAAAGTATGACAAACTATTTCTCAAGGAATAATTTCATCAGTAAAAGGAAAACTCCCACATACAAGTAGTATACCAGAAAAGAGAACCGACAAAATGCCAAGAAAGGTTAAGAATCAATATGGAATCAACAGGTGAGTTACTGATGACCAAATGAGAAAGACCGTGAGTATACATTTCACTTCAATACTTTTATGTTCTATATTTTCAACCTTTATTTCAAGAATGTGTATACACAAAAATTTAATATAAACGTAAATGGAATAAACTTGTGAAGCACATGTCGAGAATATGAAAAGGCATCATTTAGTTGTGCCTTCACTGGACCCGCTCTTTTCCAATTAAGCTCTTACATTCCACCAGATTCAGACTTTAGCTTAGTTGTTCGCATCCTTAGCCCTTAAATTACTTAGCTTGGCTGTTCGCATTCTTAGACCCTTAAATCACTTAACTCCTGAATATGAAAAATTCAATCAATGGTGTTTACTTTCTCATTAGAACTTCATTGGGGAAAAAAAGGCTTACTTGCTCATTAGAATTAAGTACATAGTAAATACTTCCACAAGTATAGGCATGATGTTGGAGTCACTGAAAGTCATGGCAAAGTTGTTTAGTTCAAGTCGACTGATGAAATGGCTATGGAGGTATACTAAGGAAAACGACAGTTAATGGAGAAGGGTAATTCTTGACAAATATAGTCAGGAGGGGATTTGGAGATGCATTGGATTTCATCAGAAGACACTGTTAAAGAACTCATATATCCAAGTTAGTAATGGTAGAACGACTTTGTTCTGGGCAGACAACTGGCTTAGGTAGGGGTGGCAGGGGGACCGGGCTGTCCCGACCCCTGTCCCGCCCGGCCCGGCCCCCTTCTTTTAGGGGGTTTAAGGGGTGGGGGATGAGGGGACCGGTCAGGGGCCGGTTCACCCCTGTGGCCCGGTCGACCCGGCCCGGTCCCGGCCCGGTTGAACCGGCCGGTTCACGGGATCCCCCAACTTTTTTTTTTTTTTTTAATTCAAAAATTGTTACCGTTTTTAATTCAAAAATTGTTTAATTCAAAAACATTACTTTAAAATATTTAAATTACAAATTTAAACTTCTCAAATTTGAAATTTAAAACTTTAAATTTGAAACTTGAAATTTGAAACATCAATCTTGAAATTTGAAAATTGAAACTTTAAATTTGAAAATTTATTTTGATATTTGAAAATCAAAAATTAAATTTAAAATTTATTAGCTAAAGCAAGTATAATTTCAATACAAATATATAAGTATTTAAAAATAAAAAAATCTCCCGTCCCGTCCCGTCCCGTCCCGTCCCATCACGTCCCGTCCCGTCCCGTCCCCCAAAATCCCATCCCATCCCGTATATATAGTGGGACGGGATGGGACCTATTTTTGTCCCCCCAATCCCGGTCCCCCTCCAAATCCCCTCTACCCGTCCCCCGTCCCGTCCCGTCCCCCTTCGTCCCGTCCCCCAGTCCCCGTCCCCGTCCCCTTGCCAGCCCTAGGCTTAGGCATGAATGCATGAAAAATCTTTTCCCTG
Source organism: Solanum lycopersicoides (assembly GCA_022817965.1). Classification (NCBI taxonomy): domain Eukaryota; kingdom Viridiplantae; phylum Streptophyta; class Magnoliopsida; order Solanales; family Solanaceae; genus Solanum; species Solanum lycopersicoides. The sequence goes on along the minus strand of CM040621.1, from coordinate 92,839,572 downwards.
ATATGTTCAACAGCTCAACATATCCACACCTAAGGAACTACAAGCATGGCGCATTACTTTGAGGAGGATCATAAATGATTGGGAAATTAAAGGAGCAGACGAGTTCTTTAAGACTTTGGAAGAGTTTAAGGGGATAACAGAAGCAGAGGACAAATTGTATTGGAATCCGTGCAAAGGTGGGACTTTCACAGTCAAGTCTGCCTATTAAGCAATCAGCAACTATGCTTATCAGATTCTTGATTGGCCATGGAATTAGATAATGCTCCTCTAAAAGTTCTACGTTTCACCTGGCAGCTTTGACTCAAGATAGGTTGAGAACAAGAGGATTCCAGTTATGTTCCATATGTTTGTTGATTTGTTCTGTGACCCCCTTGGTTTTAGGGTGGACCTTTTCACTCTACTTTATTATATACATTTAGCGGAAGTCTAACACACAAACTAATAGCCATTTGTTTCTTCATTGTTCTTTTACTTATCCATTGTGGCAACTCTTTCTTAATTTGGTGGGGATCAAATGACTAACCATCCTGTAACTAAACTATTGCAAAGACGAGTTTTACCTGAAAGTAATCAACCAACTTCCCCTACTGATAAACATCATTACAAACAATTGAAAATGCAATAAACATACATGGAAAAACACCGAATAAGATACATGACAATTACTGAAGGATTAATGGCAAACTAGACATGAAAGGGAAACATACCCAACATCCAGAATCCCATTAATAGGATCCAAGAACTGCTGATGTTGTTGTTGTTGCTGCTGCTGCATTGACAACATCTGCTGCTGTAAACTAACATCAGAATTCCCCACCACATTGCCTTTCGAATTCGTCCCCTTTGCCTCTACAAACCTCCAAATATACCACGAAGCTACCGACCTATAAGGTTTCCATTTCTCACACAACTGATCCATCTGTGATGGCCTAGGAAGATCCTCAAGACCATATAACATTCTCACCCCTTTCCTAATACCAAGATCATGTATCGGCAACACATCCGGCCTATGAAGTGAGAAAATCATAAACATATGAACTGACCAAGACCCAATTCCATTCACCATAGTAAGCATTGTAAAAAGGGATTTATCATCCATATCCACAATTGACTTATCCGACAAAATCCCATTTTGATACTTCCTTGCTAGGTCATGTAAATAGCTTGCTTTTCTAGCAGAAACCCCAATTTGACGAAGCTGTTGTGGGGTTAATCCCAAAACCATATCTGGCACCACATTCGATTCCCCACCACAAAGAGATATAAATCGAGTGTAAATCGATGACCCAGCTTTATACGCTAGCTGCTGAAACAGAATGCTTTTTGTTAAAGCAAGAAAAGGGGGTTGAAAAAGTTCGAGTGTGGGAGGTGGGTATGTTTCAATTAATGGAGAGAGTAATGGGTCGGAGGATTTCAGGTAATTAATGGCGGATTCGAGCTCACCTTCATATGAAAGTGAACGAGAAACGATTCTTGGTACGATGGTGGAAATCTGGGTTTTGGGTAAAGAGGGATCAACAGTATTGGAAAGCTTCCGAGTTTTTCTGGGTCGAGAAGGAAGCTTGGTGGGTGGTGAATGAGTTTGAAGAGGTACAACATTAATGGCGTCGGTAGAAGGGGGATTTGATGGGGTGAGGGTGTTAGGGTTAGGTTGAGCTGCAGATTCTGATTCTTCAGCCATTGATGAAGGAAAGGGAACTGCAAATGAAGATCAATTGAGGGATTCAACACAGGGGAAGTCGTTAATGGAGATTTACAAAATTGAAGGTCGTTAATGGAGATTTGAAGAAAACCTAAAGATGGGATTTTTGTTCAATGTTACAGAGTGAAGTGTCAGCAGTCTGTTCGATGGTGGTCACTGTTACACCTTTGGGGTACAGCCGCCGGCTAGCGTATAATAATTTCGAGATAAAATATAAAATTAATTTTTAAACACAAAATAAATTATGAGACAATTTTTTAATTTATGAAAAAAAAAAAGTTGTTACATGTTAGGTAACTTTATAATATTTCTCATGTTAATACAAAGTTTAAATTTTGAGAATTGGAAAATAAATAAGTGTTTTAGAATAATAAAGAATAGATAATAATATTTTAGTTTTAAATAATATAATGTGAGATAATAACAATATATTTTATTACTACAGAATAAACAGTATTCATTCGCTTTAGGTTAATGTCGTATTTCTGTATTAACAAAAAAAGAAAAATAAATAAATATATCTCTAAATTATTACAAATGATATGTTAATAACCTCTGTTATACTTTAAGATTATATATATCCTTATCATTACTCTTTTTAGATTGTGTATACCGTTAAAACTAACGGAGGTTGATTAATTGTTGTTTTCTAAAACTTTAAGAAGGACGTATTGAGTTTATTTTAGATGAAGCTTTTTTTATTTCTCTTCTTTTTTTTTTTGGATAACCTAGGAATAAATTCAATTTCCTTACAAAAAAAGATGAAGGGTTATTTGGTTGTGGTTTGAGTGGATTTTTTAATTTTAGGTAAATAAAATTGAGTAAATGGTTGGGATGAAGCTACGTGTCTGTCTGTTAGTTTTAAGGGTATACACAACTCAAAAGAATAACGATAAGGGTATATATAACCCTAAAGTATAATGAAAGGTACTAACATACCATTTGTGATAATTCGAAGGTATATTTATCTTTTTTTCCGTTAAAAAAACATGTTATGTTCATTCCATATTAAGAACTCCAGTAAATAGAAAAAAATTATACTCCTTTTAATTTTAAAATAAGTGAATCGTTGAAATATTGCATATCTTTTTGAGAATAGAATATCAATACATTATTTATGCATTTTTTATTCTTTTTAAATATTATTAAATTACTCTTTAGGATGACAAGATATTAATCATGATAATTACTCCTCATATTTACAAAGCAATTAATTAAAGTTTCTTAAATTCTATCATATAAATTTTTTGAATGAAGGATACATATAACAAAAAAAGTCAAAAATCATTTTTAAAATTAAATGATTAAGTTAATTTGAAGTATAAAAAATGTTCGTTACTTTAAAATAGGAAGATAACATTAATTTTTATGTTTTTTCCAAACTTATTATTGCTCTCAATGAAAAACATTTACAGAAAATATCTTTTATTTTTTATTTGAAACTACAAAATCTTTTAGAAAAATAATTTATAATTCAAAAATCAATTTGAATAGTTAATCAAGGACCCCACCCAATATTCATTAGAAACGCCCACCGTGGGGCTCGAACCCACGACCACAAGGTTAAGAGCCTTGCGCTCTACCAACTGAGCTAGACGGGCTTGTTGCTAGGTTGTTTGGAGATATGGGTAAAAGTTTATTTGAACTTTAAAAATAAGAAAATTTAATTATTAAGTGCTCTTTCTGTCCTATTTTATGTGACACATTTCACATTTCGAAATTCGAATAAGTCTTTCTATAATCGTAAGTTTTTCAGAAATCATTTTAATATTTTGACTTTTCAATTTAATGTGATAGTTTACAAATATATAAAGTTCATTTCAAAAAATTTGAAGATTCCATACGCAAATGTCCAATCAAAGTTAAAGTGTTTGACTCTAAAAAAACGAAAAGTATCACATAAAATGGAACAAAGGGAGTACTTTTTTTTGGATAGGGAGGGTCAGGTACAAGGTATGAGGTAGGGCAAGAAAAAAAAATATTGAATTATAAAATAAAGTTTTGAAAAATGTTTTCCTCAAATTTTGAAGGAAATCATTTTTCCTAAAATTTGCAGAAAAGATAAGTTATTTTGGAAAATATTTTTCAAAATATTGAAGCCAACCAAACATAGAAAAATTAAAAAACATTTCTTTCATACCAAACACACCTTTAAAATAAAACAGAAAAAATACAACATAAATCTTAATGGGTTTAGCGGACAAATTAAAACAAGTCCTTTACTACAAATTAAAATAAAAAATTAAGATATAAAATTCAAATTCTATAAGTAGAATTGAAACATATAAACAATCTACAACTTGCTAAGTTATTGAGGAATAACAAAAAATAAAATCCCAAATTATTTAAGTAGAAATAAGTTTTTTCATCGTTCACTTTTATAAGTCGAATTAACTAGAAATAAATTGTGCTAAACATGAATTAAGGAGGGGGAAACGAATAAGCAACATAAAAATAAAATTTACCAACGTCAATTATAAGTGAAATAATTTAAATAACACATGTAAAATCGTTTTTCAGGTGCAATTTCTACCTTATTTAATGGAAAATTAAAAAATATTATTTAAAAAACATGTCATACTTAATTAATTATAGGAGTTGTGATTAAATTAAAGAATGAAAAAGATATGATGACTAGATGAGTACATAGAAAGAAGAAGGAAAATCTAAATGTAATCTTTTATAATTGTAAAATAGTGGTATCCACGATCTAATTATTTTTTAAAAACAATTAGAGACTTTTCAATCAATTTCAAGATTCCACTAAGTACTTATTACCATTAATAATTCATAAAAATAAATAAATAAATACTTCACGTGCCATTTTTCTAAGGGAGATAATTATTCAATATTTAAAAGTGGTAAAGGAACATCAAAAGGCAATTGTTGACCAAAAACTAATTATTTTTATTTTTTTATATTAAAATTTTTTTTAAAAAAAAAGACAACACTAGCTGTATTACAGACGGATCAAGATGTATGATTCAAAATTTCGAGTTAACGTGAGATCATATTAGCTATGTTGTTATTATATTTTAAATCTTTAAATTAATTTGTATTTTTTTTTTTTGGTTTTTAGAATTATAAATACAAAAACATGATCAATAAAAAATTGTATAGTTGATTTCAATTTATTCAAGATTAGGTATGAATCATGATTATTATGACTCTTATCTGTTTGTTTTGTCTGATTTATTGATTGTGGCATAGTGCCCTACAATTTCTGGATAATCTTTGTGGAAATAAATAATTTATGTGAGTTATTGTATTAGTATTATATATGTTAGCAAAAGGGCGTATTCGGGTTATCGAGTTTACGTGAATTTATAAAAAAATTCTGAAAATTATATATAGTAATATTATATTTTTTTTAAATATGTAATATAGATGTGTGAATTCACACTCGGAGTATTATATAGTAAGATGATGACTGACCGCATCTTTCTACGTGATGTTAGAAATTTAAATTATATATATTTCTTTTGTTTTATTCTTCTTTTTAAAATTAGATAATACCTCTATAAGTGAAACACTTTTGACATTTTAATTAATTAATTTATATATATCAAAATTTTAACAATTTTCAGTACTAAGAACCTAAATATCCAACCGATCAAAAATTAGATTAACCTTTTTTGTAACAATGCATCATTATTTTAGAATTTTGAATATGCCTCTGATCAACAATACATATGTTATTTCTTTTTCCTTTTCTCGTTACTTATATTTGGAAGTACTAATATAACATACCAGAGGTTTCAAAATTGAGTTCTGAATAAATAATAAAATATACGTTAGAAAGCATTTTTTTCTCAAATAAATATAATGCAATGTTTAATTTAAATTAATCTCGTGGTGTTGATATATTAAGGGGAAGAAAAAAGCATATGAACTCCAAAAAGGTCCCTTTTTTTTTTTTACATATAACTCAGCTAATCATTAAGAAAATTCACTGTTTTTTTGGATAAAATTAAATGTGTGGATTAATTACTAAACCATTTTTAGCAAAGACAGATATTTACCCTATTGAATACAAATACAATTTGCATGTCAATTAATCCCCCCAAATATATAAATCACATTATTATCTTTTTTATGACCATAAATCACACTATTATAAAAAGAATAGTGTTATTTACGTATTTGTATTGTGAAATGACATATAATTAAAGATAATATATTTTTAATAAGGACGACATTTACATTAAAACAGAGAAACAAATAATTATCTCCACCGAATCTCATATTTAAAAAAAATCTTTACACTTCCCATGTATAAAATTGTTAAGACTTGTTGTCTACATAAAATAAATAAATTTGGAGACTATTTCAAATAACTTTTATTAATTAATTTGAAATACAAATTTTGAAGTTTTCATTCACAAAATTTTTGTTTCCTTTTTTCATATCCAAGCACAACTTTAATAAATAAGCATGTATTAAAACTCAGTTTCAAAAGTTGACTAATTTTGAGTATATTTGGTATGAAGGAAAACATTTTTTGGAAAATATTTTTTAATTTTTTCATGTTTAGTTGGGACAAAAGTTTTGAAAAATATTTTCCAAATCAACTCATTTTCATCAAAATTAAGGAAAATGACTTCCCTTCAAAATTTAAGGAAAACATTTTCCAAAACATTTCCCTTAAAAATTTAATTTTTGGTTTTTAGAATTATAAATACAAAAACATGATCAATAAAAAATTATATAGTTGATTTCAATTATTCAAGATTAGGTATGAATCATGATTATTATGACTCTTATCTGTTTGTTTTGTCTGATTTATTGATTGTGGCATAGTGCCCTACAATTTCTGGATGATCTTTATGGAAATAAATAATTTATGTGAGTTATTGTATTAGTATATATATGTTAGCAAAAGGTCGTATTTGGGTTATTGAGTTTACGTAAATCTATATTTTTCTTCTGAAAATTATATATAGTAGTATTATATTTTTTAAAAATACACAATATAGATGTGTGAATTCACACTTGAAGTATCATATAGTACGATGATGATTGACCGCATCTTTTTACGTGATGTTAGAAGTTTAAATTATATATATTTCTCTTGTTTTATTCTTCTTTTTAAAATTAGATAATACCTCTATAAGTGAAACACTTTTGACATTTTAATTAATTAATTTATATATATCAAAATTTTAACAATTTTCAGTACTAAGAACCTAAATATCCAACCGATCAAAAATTAGATTAACCTTTTTTGTAATAATGCATCATTATTTCAGAATTTTGAATATGCCTCTGATCAACAATACATATGTTATTTCTTTTTCCTTTTCTCGTTACTTATATTTGGAAGTACTAATATAACATACCAGAGGTTTCAAAATTGAGTTCTGAATAAATAATAAAATATACGTTAGAAAGCATTTTTTTCTCAAATAAATATAATGCAATGTTTAATTTAAATTAATCTCGTGGTGTTGATATATTAAGGGGAAGAAAAAAGCATATGAACTCCAAAAAGGTCCTTTTTTTTTTTTACATATAACTCAGCTAATCATTAAGAAAAGTCACTGTTTTTTTGGATAAAATTAAATGTGTGGATTAATTACTAAACCATTTTTAGCAAAGACAGATATTTACCCTATTGAATACAAATACAATTTGCATGTCAATTAATCCCCCCAAATATATAAATCACATTATTATCTTTTTTATGACCATAAATCACACTATTATAAAAAGAATAGTGTTATTTACGTATTTGTATTGTGAAATGACATATAATTAAAGATAATATATTTTTAATAAGGACGACATTTACATTAAAACAGAGGAAGCAAATAATTATCTCCACCGAATCTCATATTAAAAAAAATCTTTATACTTCCCCATGTATAAAATTGTTAAGACTTGTTGTCTACATAAAATAAATAAATTTGGAGACTATTTCAAATAACTTTTATTAATTAATTTGAAATACAAATTTTGAAGTTTTCATTCACAAAATTTTTATTTCCTTTTTTCATATCCAAGCACAACTTTAATAAATAAGCATGTATTAAAACTCAGTTTCAAAAATTAACTAATTTTATGTCCAAGCATTTACTGAAATCAAATAAATTCTTACTATTGTGACCCCACGTTAAACACAAGTAAATGGGACAAAGACAAAAAAGACAGCAAGATAAAATAGACCACAAAAAAATCCATAAATATATAAACGTGATTTTTAATTTTTGATATATATAAATAAATATTTAACTAAATTAAATTATTAGATTTATATAAAGTTAAATTAGTTAATCGATGTGTTACAACACATAGGAGGTGAATTAACACATAATATAGTTTTGCTTCTTTAATTATATATAAGTTTAAATATTTATTTTTATGTATTTAAAATTAAAGAACAGAATATGTTAAAAAACTTATTTATATATTAAAAAATCAAATAAAAATTTTGAAATATAAAATGTTTTATCAACCGAATATTTTGTCTTTCTTTTAGTATTATCTAAAATATTTTAGAAAATTAATTATTTTCCATGCTCACATAAATCTCCTCTTCTGTAGTAATTAGTAACACATAAATTACATTTAAAAATGTAAATTACATTAAATAAACTCAAATACTCAATATTACGAAGGAATCAAGTATCTATTGTACCAAACTCAATCAAATAAATATAAATGATTTAAGATTTCATCCTGTTTTTCTTATGAATAAATCTTTTTAATCCTTTAATATTATATTTCAAGCATAAATTTATATTTAATCAAACTCTAATATAGACATAGTTTAAAATACTCAATAGGCTGTAAAAATATCGTATTATTATTTTTCTAGAGTTAAGTAATTTAAATTTAATCAAAAATTTGCGTATGTAATCTACAATTTGTTTTGAAATGTATAAACTACGTAAAAAGAAATACTATAAGTCATAATAATTAAAAAGCAAATGAAAATTTTACGTTCATGATGATGAATTGTGATTAGTCTAAACTTTCGAGAAGCAACTTATTGCAGTCTGTTCAGAATGTCCATCAAAACTAAAACTTTATTCACATAGCAAAGAAAGGCCGGGTGGATGGGATAGTTAGCCGGCGACTTCGCCATGCGCTTTGTTTCGATTTATCTTTCAGAAGAATGAGATCAAATGAGAGTGAAATAAAAAAATAAATTAATTTAAATCTCGAAATTTAAAAAGTTTCCCAATTAACTTAAAAATCAGTTGCTGCTGTCATCGTCATCATTTTCCTCCTTTTTCACTTGCGAAAAAAAAAAAATCTCTAATATTTCCTTATCCCAAGTCTTCTTCTAAGTATATCTATTTTAATTTAATACCCTTTTCAGATTAACATCAACATTCTTGCTAATTCCAGTATTTTCAACAACTTCATTTTTCTTGATCTATAGTTCAAATTTCAAGAACTATAGAGAAAAGGGGTTGACTCAAAAATGAGTTTCAGAGAAGATAACAATGAAGGGGATCTGAAAAAGCCATTTTTACATACTGGAAGTTGGTATCGTATGGGGTCAAGACAGTCTAGTATGATGGGTTCTTCTCAAGCTATTCGTGATAGTTCTATTTCTGTTCTTGCTTGTGTTCTCATAGTTGCTTTGGGCCCAATCCAGTTTGGTTTCACTGTAATTTCTCATTTCTGATTCAACTTCTTTACTTTGCTTTGTTTTTATGTATATGTATGTGTATCTGCACAATATCATGTTAGAATGTTCAAGTTTGATGAGAAAAGAGAGTTTTTTGGGATAAAAATGGAGTCTTTAGCTTGTTTTGTTGTGGTAAAGGATTCATAATTGGGGTTGATGAGGTGATAACCAATTCAATATTGATCACATGTCTGTTTATCTGCACAATATCATGTTAGAATGTTCAAGTTTGATGAGAAAATATAAGTTTTTTGAATAAAAATGAAGTCTTAAGCCTCCTTTGATGTGATGAATGATTCATAATTGGGGTTGATGAGGTGGTAAACAATTCAATATTGACCATATGTATGTTTACCTGCCTATTATCCTGTTAGAAGCTTCAAGTTTGATGAGAAAAGATAGTTTTTTGGAATAAAAATGAAGTCTTTAGCCTCTTTTGTTGTTGTAAAGGATTCACAGTTGGGGTAAGAGGTTGCATATATTGTTGGGATTTACAATATGTTATGCCATTCAGATTTTTCTGGTTGATGACATAAAAATTCAATATTGACTACATGTTTGTTTACCTTTCCAATAACCAATAACCTATGAGAAATTTCAAGAGTTGATTTCTCATATTGTCAATCAATAGATGCTCAGATAGTTATTATTTTAGAAAGTCATTTGCTTTATTGAAAAAAATTGTGAATCAAGAAGAGAAGGACTAATTGAGATAATAACTATTGTTGAGTGACCATATGAGAATTTACATGAAACTTCATATTTGATTGAAGAGGATAAGTTTGAATAAGAATAGGCTTAAGCTTCTTCATTTTTGTGGTTAGGGATCAAAAGTGTTATTAAAAAAAATGTAGCATCTTTATTCGGATTACAGTTTGTTATGTCATTCTTATTGTGCCTGCACTTTATTGGCTGGCCTACACGATTTATGTTGCTGCAATGGATATTTGATATGTATCTCTACTGATCATGTGTTTGTTTTTGTAACATTTGAAGTGTGGCTACACTTCGCCTACGCAAATTGCAATTACCAAAGATCTGAAGCTCACTGTTTCTGAGGTCTGCAAGAGTCATTCTTGATTCATATCTTATTTATGTTTGTTTCAGAGCCATTGTTGACTAAAGATAATCTTTTCAGTTCTCTTTGTTCGGTTCTTTATCGAATGTGGGTGCTATGGTTGGTGCAATTTCTAGTGGTCAAATTTCAGAGTACATTGGCCGAAAAGGGGTAAGATTATTGCATCAAAAATGATTTCTAGTTTTTTCATTTACCATATTTCTGCGTATTGCTTAAGTGGATGCTCAAATCCTTTTTTTCCTACTGCAGTCTTTAATGATAGCTGCTATACCTAATATCATTGGTTGGCTTGCCATCTCATTTGCCAAAGTAAGATATTCTACCTGAAGTATATTTATATGGTTCCTCGATAACCTACATTGACATGTATGTGCTTGTATCGCCCTACCTTTGACCTTACCAATATGTTTCAGGATCCTTCATTTCTATACATGGGAAGATTGTTGGAAGGCTTTGGTGTGGGAATAATCTCTTATGTGGTAATGTTCAATTTCTTAAATCTTCTCTGGTTACAGTGATTGACTACACCGACGTTCTCAAAACTAAATGCTTTCGCTTCCTGCTTTTTGGTGTTTTTAGGTACCTGTATATATTGCTGAGATTGCACCTCAGAATATGAGAGGGGGTCTAGGGTCTGTTAACCAGGTTCGCGGAGTTATAGACTTATTTTTCGTTAAAACCAAAGTTTGCTATGCCTGCTTAATCAATCACATGCTATCATTTGTTTCTAAATGTAGCTCTCTGTTACAATTGGGATCATGTTGTCCTATTTACTGGGACTTTTTGTTAATTGGAGGCTGCTTGCTGTTCTTGGTAATGATTATTTCTCTTGAAACTCTCGTTAAGCTACAATATACCGTTATGAAGTCATATTATCATTTTCTTACTCTACTGAATAACATTTAGTGTATAAATAAAATAAAATAGTCAATTAAGTTGAAGTAATAGCTTTTCATTTTGTGAGGACTGAGAATAGTTATTGAGTTCTTCTTTGGCTGATATCTGCTCAGCTTCTCTTTATTCTAGTAGGTTTACGTTATCAAGCTTAAGCGCTTTCCAGCTCCCCGACTTAAAGATTTCTGTTTTGTTAGTTGAGCTGTATTTCTGTTTTAAAATGACAGTCCTTTTCTTCTTAATGATGGTGGTGTTCGGGGCAGTTTGGGTACCTACTACCTCCCACCAACACATGTAACGGATAACTTTTCCAACCAAGGCTTGGGAGATGGGACGGAATGACATAGAGTTTCTTTTGCCTCTGTTGGGATTGAACCTGAGACCTCATGGTTCTTCTCCTACTTCATTGACCTCTAGTCCACACCACTGTGCTTCCAAAATGACAGTCTTCATTTGCATTTTTTATAGAAAAAATATTTTTTCTTTTGTGCTTTTGGTGGAGAGGGCTATGTTTCTTCTTCTTCTTTTTTTTTTTTTTTGGTAATCAGCTCTAAAACGAAAACAATTGCATAAGAGTTTCCAGATTGAACTTTGATGACCATGGCAGAGCCTCATGGAATTGTTCACTTAGGGGCCGCTTGGTTACGGTATAACTTACATTTTATTCATGTATAAAACAATGTATTAAGTTATACTATGTTTGGTGGAAATTTTTATTTAGGTAGAAAAGTCAACATAACTTATACCATGTTTGGTTGCATTTGTGTAATCCTACATAATTAATACCAACATAACTTATGAGGGAATCTATGTATAAAGTTATGTAGGTTAGAAGGTGGAATAAGTTATGTGGGTATTAGTTATACATGTATTAAAGTGATAAATTACATATTTACCCTATTAATTTATTTTATTGTTTTTAATTGAAAACTTTATTGTCTTTCTATATATAAGTTTGTTGTTTTTATTTCTTTTTTATATTTAGACCATTTTTATTTCTTTTAATTTTTTTTAATTGGAAACTTTATTGTTTCCTATCAACATGTTGTTTTTATTTCTTATTATATATAAGATTGTTTTTATTTCTTTTTATATACTTACCGTTTTGATTAATTTATGCAAATATAAATATTTTTTTTAATATTAGAAATTGATTGTATATTTTTTAATGGTACATATGCTAATCAAATATTAGCATTATATATTATTCAATATATTTTACATTTTATTAGCATGTATTATTATTTTGTAAATAATATATATTAATAATTTACAACAAGTTTAATATTCAATAGTTAATAATTCATGTATTGTAATCTCTAAACCCTGCATAGCTAATACCTGCTTAGCTAACACCTGCATAACTAAACCCTGCATAACTAATACCTGCATAACTAAATCCTGCATAGCTAATACCTGCATAACTCTAACCAGTAACCAAACATCCCCTTACACTTTAACTAAATATTATTTTCTTTTGTAGGAGCATTACCTTGCCTAGCATTGATACCTGGACTATTTTTCATCCCCGAATCTCCTCGGTGGTTGGTGAGCTTCATTATATTTATGTTTTTTTGTGTAATTCCTTCGAGGCTTTGATTGCTTTTTGTCTCAGTTGAGTTTCTATCTTAACATAGGCCAAAATGGGTTTAACAGAAGATTTTGAAACCTCATTGCAAGTTCTTCGAGGGTTTGAGGCTGACATTACCAATGAAGTAAATGAAATTAAGGTAAATTGTATGAAAGACCATATAAAGCAAGCCTTGTTGCCACACATGAAATTCGGTATAAAACTTCTTGTTAAATTTGTATTTATTTTATGTTATTTTTGTGTATAGAGGTCTGTAGCATCATCAACAAACCGAAGAACAGCAATGCGTTTTGCCGATCTCAAACATAGGAGATATTGGTTTCCTCTCATGGTATTTTGACATTTCATGCTGTTATTAGAGTCTTCGTGTTAGTTATGCCCTTGTTTTTGTCAATCTTTTAATCTTTCATTCTTTTAGGTAGGAATTGGGCTACTTATCCTTCAACAGTTAGGAGGAATCAACGGTGTTATATTCTATTCCAGCAACATTTTCCTATCTGCCGGTATGTATTAAACAAAGCAGTTACATTTGTCATCTTAAATGATGGAAGTATCAGTAGCATTTGCCTTCTTCAAAAGAAGTGTCATTCTCAGCCTGTCATGTAGCATCTACCTTTTTGTTATGATCCATTGCTGGCAAAACTGAATTGCATTATAATTTTGCCTCAAGAGAACCCCTGAAACAAACTAATCGAATAAGATTGATACACGAGTTATTTAAATGGCATAATACATAAACAAACACTCAAATATGGCCCCAACTAGCAAGTACGCACTCCAACTTTGAGAGTATACATCTAGACACCTCAACTTGGTCTCACCTGGCGTCGATACACTCCAACTTGTCCTCATTGTCTGGTGGACACCTGACACTAATGTCGCACATAAAGTTTAGAAGTGTCTAGATAATCATTTTGTACGTTGGAGTGTTCAACTGACACGGTAGAGACGAGTTGAGATGTCTAGATGTGGATACTCAAAGTTGAAGTGTTTAGTTGTCAGTTGAGACCAAGTTAAAGTGTCTTATCTATGTATTACGTCTATTTAAATCTCTAATGATCTACAACTTTCTTCGTGTAATATAAGTCTCATTAATTTAGTCATCTAAACTTCACAGGTATTTCTTCAAGTAATGCTGCAACTTTTGGTGTCGGTGCTATCCAGGTCCAACTTTTGCTATTTTAGTTTCTCTTCTTTAACTTCCAAGTATGCATATTATTTAGGAAGGAAGGTGAAAAAGTTTCGATTTCTGTGTAGCACTTGCTTGCATTACTTTTGTGCTGTTAAATTTCATCGATGTCCTTCAATGTGTAGGTTGTTGCAACTGCAGTTTCTACATGGCTGGTGGATAGAACTGGACGAAGAATTTTATTAATTGTAAGTTTTAGAAAAGTCATGACGTATGTGTAGATTATTCTAATTTTTGAGCTAACTTATAAGACAAATGCTCTTTTGTAGGTTTCCTCGGCTGGAATGGCTGTTAGTCTTCTAATTGTCTCCGTTGCCTTCTATCTGAAGGTAGTTTAGTGGAACAAGTTGCTTTCGCATGGAAGATTCCGACTTGAACTGCACTTGTCATTTTTCTCATCATTTCCTCTTTTATATTTGATCAGGGTTATGTATCTGAGGATTCTACCCTCTATGGTGTCTTGGGAATAGTATCAGTAGTCGGGGTGGTGGTATGTACCCTTCTCGACGAGGACATCTTTGTCTCTTGAAAATACATGCTTAAAGTAACAGATATTCATTTTTCTGACCAAATTCTCATTTCAGTTCATGATTATTTCATTCTCGCTCGGAATGGGACCAATTCCATGGCTTATAATGTCTGAGGTATTTACTTTTTCATTTATCATGTATGCCAAATTTCTGCTTGCTGTTGAATTCTCTTGGTACCTGCTTTTAACAATTTCCGAGCAATTGGAGTTGGTCCGCTTATCGGATACTGTTTGAATAACAGCTACTGTTCGACCTTTAATCGGTTCGGTGATTGATTAGTGTCCAAGATCCCTTTCATGAATATAGACATGCTACATGTCTCATTTGTCTGGAATGACACAGGCAACTGATGATTAAGTTTTCGTGCTTGCTTTACGTTGCATGTTAAGATTTTCTTCGAACTTATTAAGTGCATTGGATATTGTAGATTCTTCCAATCAAGATCAAAGGACTCGCTGGAAGTACGGCAACATTAGCCAACTGGTTATTCTCGTGGGTAATAACAGTGACTGCACCATTGCTTATGGCTTGGAGCAGTGGAGGTATCTTTCTCTCATACTTACACACCACATGTATAGACATTTTGTTCCCCATAGCGTAAGATTCCCGCACTATGTGCACCAGTGGCGTAACCAAAATTTCCACCTAGAGTCAAAATATAAAGAAGTAAAACAGGAAAAAGCCAAGGGGCTTCGTCTATTGACACCCCTCGGACAAAAAGATGTACATACCATGAACATGTTTTGCTGAAAAGTTTTGACATTTCAAACGTGTAGCTTCTAAGACCTGAACTGACTTAATATCTGCACATATTTTACCAGGAACCTTCACTATTTACATGGTTATGTGTGCTTTCACCGTGGCGTTCGTGGCAATTTGGGTACCGGAGACGAAAGGAAGAACTCTAGAAGAAATCCAGTTTTCTTTCAGATGAAAACTAACCCCCCCAAACAGGCCTTTGTGATCCTTTTGTTCTTTTTGTCACAAAACTCAATTTCCCTTGTGCAAAAGTTTCAATTTTTCACATATATAGGGAAGAATGAGTTGCACATGCTGCTTCAGAGTGTGTACATTTCATCTTGATCTTGCCATATGCTGTAATTTACTGTATGATTTTATTTTATTTTTGTACATTGTAAGTGTGATTGTACCATTCAATTTAAAATAAAGTGCGAAATGAAAAAATGTATTATTCTTTAATTCAGGTGTCTTTGTAATCCTTGTTTTTGATGAACCTATGTTCTAAGTGTATTTGAAGTTCAAACCTCTTTATAACGTCGCTTGTTGATATAACAAAATATTGTTATAGAGAACATATTAGTTAACATGGAATCGGTTTAGAAAAACTTGATCTTTATAGCGAAATACTACTGATGATGATTAAAAGTGGAAAGAATAAATAGTTTGCTTTATATAGTTTACCTAGCGTTTACAAGATTTAAAATTAGTGTTAAAATAGTTATCTTAGTTTCCGTTTGCGAACTTTGACTTAAATTTTAAAATATACTTTTTATCATATTGATATAGAAAAAATTGCAATATTTAATACTTTTTATATAGTTTTTAAATTTTTATTTTAAAATATGAAATTGGTGTGATTTAATTTAGATTTAAAATTTAATCAAATTGTACCTCTCAAAAAATGCAACATGACAAACGAAACTAAAGGGAGTAGTTTTTTTTGAGATGGAGGTACTTGTCTCATTACAAGTGACACCATTGTTATTCAGTGGCCCAGAATAGTTCTTTCCTTTGTCCTGATTATTCCATTTTCAAGTGTCTTTTAAATTTTTTTAATAGATATTCCCTCCGTCCGGTATTGTTTATCATGGTTTCTATTTTTAGAGTTAAATTATAAAACCTTTGACTAACATTTTAAGATATATTTTTTCATCATATTAATATGCAAAAAAATTGTAATTTATAATACTTTTCATATAGTCTTAGAATATCTAATTTTTATGTTTAATATTAAATTAATTTGATCTAATTTAACTTTGAAAATTAGTCAAATTGACTTTCGAAAAGCGTAACATGACAAATAATTTCGGACGGAGGGAGTAAGTGTCAAAAACACACTTAAACTATTCACTTTTTTTGATTTCATACCTAAACTATTGAGAGTGTGAGTTTCATACCTAAATTATCACTTTTTAGTTTCACTCTTCTTTTATTTGAAAAAACATTGATACATGACATTCCATATAGATAAAATATTTTACCTAGATATAAATTAAATAATAAAATATTAATATTAATATTAATTAAAAATTAAAGATTAAAGTTTTACTATCCATATAAAAAAATTAAATTATTTTTCTTATCCCACTACACCACCTCGTCCAAGTACCCCCTCCCCCCCCCCACAACCCCAATCCTTTTTCTCTTAAAAAAGTCATTTATAAAATATTTTTAAAAGTTTCATACTTCATCCTCCCCTCCCCCTCCAAAAAAAAAAAAAAACCCATTCATCCCCCCTATAAAAATTGATATTATTTTATTTTAAAAAAATAAAAAACTACTCCATCCTATTTAGTTCTTCGCTCCTAATTTTTATTTTTTTTACGTTTTTCTTATTTTGTGCACGTATTATATTTTTAGAAAAAGAATTTCACTATGTACCGAATATAACATAAATAACTAAAAAAAAATTAAAAAGTCTTGTGGCGGCAAGTAAAAATATTTTCGATATGTATATCTAAACACTGGAAAAAAAATTGAAAGAAGAGGATTAAGTGGGATGGGTAGAATTATTTTTTTTAAGAAAATAAAATAATATATAAATTAGTATTTGAGGAGGGAGAGAAGATGAAGTAACAAAAATAAAATACTTTTATAAAAGAAATTTAAACAAAATAAAAAACTTAAAAAAATGATGGGAGTGGGGGGGTGGGGGTGAGAGAAAGTGATAGCGTGGGGTATGAAAAATATTTTACATTTTATTTTATAAAGAAAATATTATTTTTTATAATAGTTTTTTAATTTTTAATTTTAACTAATACTAATAATTTATTTATTTTTGTCAAGATTAAATGTTTTGTCTATGTAGAGTGTGATGTGGAAATTTTTTAAAATAAAAGAGAGAGTGTATCACACATATCATGATGAGAGTGGTATAAAAGAGAGAGGTGTGTTTCTCAAACTAAAAAGTGATAGTTTAGATATGAAACTAAACTTTCAATAGTTTAGGTATGAAAATCAAAAAAAATATATAGTTTAGATGTGTTTTGACACTCATCTCTTTTTTTAACTATATAACATGTGATCTTTAGTATTTTGTCGTGCATATTTAAATTTTATGACAGAATATGTTCAATACTATGTAAATTTATTGCTCTGTTAAAAAAAAAAAAGATGCTTTCACTGTGCATAAAATAATTTTTCATAGTTGCATTATCATGACACTTTTATCTGTCATAATAAATAGAGAAAAAAGTCTCATATACCTCTAAACTTTGTCACTTAGAGTTGATATATCCCTTATTACAAAAGTGACTCATATATATTCCTACTTATAAACAAATGGCTCACATATACCCTTTTCCTCTAACGTAAATGAAATAAAATTTAATTTTAATCTAATTTTTTTCTGAAAAATATAATCCCATATGAGTAACTTTAATCCTCGTCAAACGTATTTTTTTTGACTTTTTTTGATTTCAATGACTAATTTAGAATTATTATTTTGATAATAAAATTTATTTATGTTTCACTAATATTCTTATAAAACTTATTGTAGATGACCAAATATTTTTCTTCGAATACAAAAATTAAATTACAATATAGACAAAAAAAATAGTTTTAATTTTTTTTGTTTAAACTAAAAAATGAATGAAAAAAAATAAAGTAAGAATAAGAAAACTCAAATAATTATAATAAAAGAAGTCAAAAATAACTTATGTATCAAAAAAGTTAAAATATACTTTGAACTTTGATAGAAGAATCATATATACCCCCTAAATAATTTTTAAAAAAAATTAAAAGTAACAAATATAAATTTAAAACTAATTATTTCACTTCCGTTAAATAAAGGATATATGTAAGCTACTTTGTAACGGCAGAGGTATATGTGAGCCGTTTATATCAAATGATAAAATTAAGAGGTATATCAGACCCTTTTCTCTAATAAATAACATGTCTTATTTTTTCGATTACAAAATATCAAAAGGTTTATTCGTAGATAGCCTTAACACTAAGTCGTAAAAATTTAAGATTAGATAATGAAAAATTAAAACTTTGCTTTGTTAACCTTTATTGGTTGCTGTTAAAATTATCATTCTTTATTCATTTATTCCAATCATTCAATGATTTAATTACACGATTTACCTTTCAAATAGATTGGTCTTTATTTTTTTCCAATCAAACTCATGTCTGACAAGATATAAATTCTTTAAGAGCGCGGAAGATAACTTTTGCTGATATTCCTACCAGAGTTGAAAAGCCAAAATAGTTAACTGAGATTTTTTCTCTCTCTGTCCTGGACAGAGAAACACCACCATAAATTTTCTGTCCTTTAAAGAAACAGTGTCAATTTTGGGCCTGGCACATTTTTCTATAACATCAACCACACAAATTAAAGGTGGGTGGGCTACGAGTTACTCATGCTATTATATTCTATTCACATTGAGGTGAGTGAAAACAACAGTGTATGATTTCTTTTTATTAGAGTTAGTCAATACGTGTGTTGGTGAGAGAAAATATGTATTTTTTCCGTCTAAAAAAGAATGTTTCTATTTTTTTTTAGTTTATTTATTTTCTCCATTCATAATTGCTTGTCATGTTAAGGTCATACATACTTCTCAAGAAAAATTTAATACAAGGTGTAATTTGACTAATATAACCCTATTATATCAAGAATATTAAAAGTGTACATAACTTTTCAATTGAACTACACTATCATTAAAGGCAAATTTAGAAAAAAAGTGAGCAATTATTTCTTGATTATTTAAATTGACAATTAATCTTGGACATCTATTTTTAGTATACCTAACAAAAAATTGTGGACAGAGCGAGTAAAAAAGAATGACCCCTTTCCTTTTTTGGCAACACTCTAACTTTAACTTTCCACGTGACATGTTTAAAACCACAAGATTAAAGGGCATTTTGGTACATTTGACATAACTTTAATTTATAACCACAAAATTAAAAAGTTTTCTTTCTTTTCTTAAACTCCGTTCCAAGTCAAACTAAGCCAATCTTTTTGAAACGGAGGGAGTACATGTATTCAATGAAGTAATCAAGGAGCGCACAAACTTGCAATTCCCTCAAGTTAATGTCAAATACTCTACAAGCTTTTGTAATCATAAATCATAATACATCCTGAATCTAATCCATCAACATTTCTTACTATAACTAAATAGAAAGCAAGTACTCTGTAATGCTAATGCTACACACAATATACACACATATATATATATCAAATGCGCCAACCGAGAAACTTCATGGGAAATAACGTAGAAGGTTCCTTCACACAAAGGAACTTGGATGAATCAACTTGTGTCTGTTGCTGCATCATTAAGCAAAGAATCTCAACTTTACAACAATGGTTACAATCCATCTACACTTTACAGAGACATCCCCTGCCTAGTGCATTCCATATGCAGATTTGAAACATCATTGCAGCCAAATGTGGTTCTCCCTGCCTGACTATACTGGACAACAAACAAACATCAAGCAAGCCTAGACGTGAGGTACAAGATAAAACGAACAACAAGGTGAAGAAAACATCCAACTGTTATTCACAGATCTTTCAAAGTACAGTATTTTCAAAGTCCTAAATAAGTCGTTGACAGTCCAAATACAGATCATCTCGCTTAATAACACCAGAGTGGGTTTAAAGTACTATTAAGAGGCACTACTGAGAAATCGTAAGCAGTACATTGACATGTTAATCACAAACCTTGTGTCTCACCGAAGGCCAGCAATAGATAAACAGGATTTTCTCTTAGTACTAACTGGACTGAACAGTCTGAGCTCTTGAGGATAATAAAAGTATATAACATAGATAAGCAAATAGAAAATGATGAACATGCCATTTATGGAATCATTTCACTAACAGTGAGAAATAACAGTGCGTGTTAGCAACTTGAATCCACTACTCATAAGCTCAGCCATGAATAGATGTTTATCAGGAAAATAACTACAATAAAATAGGAATTGCTACATATATAAAGTCATACAAGTAATAGATTGAAATGGTACAACACAAATGATACTTGACTCGTGGACAGAAGTAGAGCATCACTCAGCTTCAAGAGAAGAGGCGCCATGAAGTACACTGAAGCAGCTACAGATAACCTTAAACATGCCTAATCATGATTTCCACAGTGTTATGACACTACTTTTACAGGATACCTGTCGATACAATCCTCCCAGGGACCATCGGGAGAAGGCTTTACATTTCGTAGTGCCTGCCAAACAGCACTATTACATTTAAACCCACTTCCAAATGCAATCTGCCAAACTTTGTTACCTTTCTTCATTCTTCCTTTGGCCTCTATATACGCCAATTCATACCAGATAGAGCTGGATGAAGTATTTCCAAAACGGTGCAGGGTCATTCGAGATGCCTCAACGTGAACCTGTGTCAGCTGTAAATTCTTTTCCAGCTCGTCAATAACAGCCCTTCCACCAGCGTGTATGCAGAAATGATCAAAGGCCAACTTGAAATCTGGAATGTAAGGCTTGATATGCTTATTGAATATTTTCTTAATTATCAGAGAACCAAAGAACAGAAGCTGCTCACTGATGGGTAGAACAAGAGGACCCAATGTTGTGATATTCGTCTTAAGCGCTCCGCCAGCGATTGCCATGAGATCTTTTGACAAAGAAACCCCAGTTTTCCCAGCATCATCCTGTTCTTGGTAAACACAACGAAATGCCTTATCATCAGCCCCACGATGTGTCCTAACAACATGAACAAGCTTATATTTCGCCCTTCTTTTATCCACGGACTTATTAGACAGCAGAACAGCAGAACCTCCGACTCTAAACAAACAATTTGGTATCAACATGGACTTCTTATTCCCAAAATACCAGTTCTGAGTAATATTCTCAGTACTAACAACAACAGCATAGGTATTTCTGTGCACTTGCAACATGTCCTTAGCAAGATCAACCGCAATTACACCAGCACTACAACCCATACCTCCCAGATTAAAACTCCTTATATTACCTCTTAACTTATACTTGTTCACAATCATAGCTGAAAGCGATGGAGTCGGATTGAACAAACTACAATTCACAACAAGCACACCTATTTTCTTAGGTTTCACAGAGGTATTAGCAAACAATTTATCCAAGGCACCAAACATAACTTCCTCAGCTTCTTCCCTCGCAGCTTGCATAGAAGGCTGCGGAGGAAGCTGATGCATAGCCTCAGGAACATAAGTTTCGTCCCCGAGGCCAGAACGTTCCAGAATCTTCCTCTGAAACTCAAGCGACGACTCATCAAAATCACCAGTGAGCCGTGAATGCTGCATGAACCGTTCATAGGGAGCTTTGAGATGCTCAGGAGCTTTATAACAAGAGTAATCAATCAAATAAACCGGCCTCGGCCGAGTCATGATGTAAGCTGTGGATCCGAAAACCAAAACGGCGGAACAAATAATAACAGAGACTAGATTATACTGCAAATGTAGCCATAATTGACGAATATCATCAGGATTCATTTGTGAAACTTCAATTAAAATCACAGCCATTACAGGAATCAAACATAGAGTCAACAAATGAGAGATCAAGTAATGGTAACCTAGTTTAACGTACTTTAAGTTTACACTCTGAAGGAAATCCGGCAACCTCCTACTCTGCTGGATCTGAACTCCGACTGGCTCACCACCACCACCGCCGCCGCCGTCCGCGGTGTTGACTTGCGTGCCGGTGGCTCCGTTCATGGCGGCGGTGAAAAAGAGAGAATAAATTGGGGAAATCAAAGAGTTTGAAAGGCTCTAAAACCTCTCTCACTCTTCTTCTTCTTCTTCTCTCTACTACTACCACTGAAGCTGACTTTTTGGAAATTGCAATTTAGCAGAAAGATTCCATTACACGTAAAAACGCTCTGCTTTTATAATTGTACAACTCAGCATCCAATTTTTTCTCCAATCCGACTAAATTTAAATTTATGTTATAAAAATCACATTAATATAAAATGTTCTCTAATAAAGATTATTATTGCATAACAAAAAAAACTCAAATCTGTCCAGTGAAAAGATGAAGGATGAAAGAGTTCTTAAAAACTTAAGAATTTTTTTTAATCATTTTATGGATACGTACATTTTAATTATTGAAAAATAAAATAAAATATATGTGAAATAAATAAGAAGAAAATTCAATTAAGAGGTATTATGTAAAAATATTTGGATCTAGAAATCGAGGAGGAATTTCAATTTGAATTTATATTTTGATTCAAAAAATTTAATAGGTGATAACTGGACTCATTTTTTCTCCTCTGTGCTGTCCATTTTGAATATGTTTCAATAACAAAGATTATTCTGTAACAAGGTCAAACTTTATCTTTCTATAATTCACATATTGTATCGAATAAATAAGTAATTATTCAAACTTTTTGAGGAGTTAAGATATTAAATAATGAATGTTTAAAAAAAAAATAGATCAAGACTTTTGAATTTGATCTTGAATCTTATACAAACGAACTTTCGTCTATTGGTGTGAGCTACTCTTGACTCGCCATATTCGAGTATTTGATGAGATTTAACACACGGAGACATGTGAGTTACTTTTGACTCATTACGATGAAATTGAATAGATATTTTTTATTTGAAATTCAATCGTTCAAATTCAAAGATAAAAAATTATTTTTAATTTGTACAAATATGAATTTAAATAATTTGAATCATTGTGTACGAATATCAAAATAATGTAAAGTACCCAAAATCAGATAAAAAGAGAAAAGATTACGTTTTGCCAACGATGAGCCTACAATGTCATAATCGTTTATATATGTAAAATGAACAAAATAGGCTAAAGATGGAACAAAAATATTTATGTGATTGAACAGATCTTGTTTGATTGTTTGTATTGTCATATTAATTATTATTTTTTATATTATACATTGTTGGGCTGTTATTAGTATTTTTTTTTTATTTTTTTGCTTCCTTTGGACAGATGTGATGAAATATTTGAGCATGACATCTGTTACCTAATTAATATTAATAAAAATAAAAATGGATTATGTCGTACATGTCCACAACATGCTGATTTTGTCACATTAATATTGTTGAATTTAATGACATAGTAATTTTCTTATCGACAGGTTGTACAAATATAGTATTATGGTACTATTAATTATAAACATTTCACTATAATAATTGAATTATTTATGAGATTGATTTTTTATGTCATATGTTAATATTGCTATAATATCTTTTACCTACCATCTTTATAATAATTTACCATTTTTATAGAAATAGAATCTCCAAGCTTACTTATCTAGAAATTTTGATGAAGTCTATTCATACTTTAATACACTAGCTCTATAACAAAGAATATTGTGTTTTTATCATTAAAAGGGTTTTCTTCTTATATAAAATGTGATTAACTTTAGTATTTTGACATTAAAAAGTGAAAACTAGTCTTTCAACATCTTTTTTTTTATAAAAATCAAATATCATCTAGATATCAAATCTTAATAACTAGTCTTTATAGCATATATAGAGAGAGAGGGGGAGGGGTTCTGAATTATCGTACACGATATGTAGATGTTCTCCATCATATTTTTGGGATATCGTGCGCCTCCATCGTTCAAACACGAGCATATATGACCTTCATTCTAGCGGCTAAACGGGGACACATGGTGCACTCCTATCCATCGATATGATATTTTATAAATGTTGAATCAGTAGATAAGATTATGACACGTGTATGTCTGTTAGTATAAAATGTATATATGATCTAGTTTTTGAACGATAATGGCAACAATGTTTCAAAATTGTGACGGAGGGTGTTTATGTACTATTTACATATAATATTTAAGTATATAAACGATTATTTAAAAAAAAAAAGTTTGAATCTCCAAAAAATGAAATATTTCAATGTTTGAAAAGTTTTAACACAGATACATATTATTTTATTTGGAAGAAGAAAAGAAAAGGTTGTCAAAAGTTGAATTTTTATCTTTGAAACATTTGCAATTGAAGAAAACATGTGGTTTAATATTTGAATCAATCAAAGTGAAAGGTTGACATTTAATCTATCTAGAAACTAAAAAAAAATAATCAAATATTATTAATTATTTAATAATGTATTCATGACTATGACAATATCATTTGTTTGAATTAAATTATATCAAAATATAATTGTACTATAAAAAATATGATATTATAGTATAAAAGTTGATTCGACATATAATTGTACTATTAAAAATATGATAATATAATATAAAAGTTGATTTTTAAAATAGATTGATTTTTATAGTCTTAAAACTAACCAGCATTAATCACAAGCTAGATTTACTTCTAAGAGTCAAATATGAACAACTAATTAATATTTATTATTAGACAGCAATAAGAGTTGACCATATCTTAAGAGATAATAGTATATAGATATAGACTTGTTTTATTTTAAGAGATATTACAAACTAATTAATTCATTTCTACAACACACCAATGAAGAAATAAAGAACATCTTTTCTTTAATTTTATGGTGGAGTAACTAAATTTATAGTAATACATGTGAATATATGCATGGTCATTCTTTTTCTTGCAAAAATATCAACATTCTGATTATTAATTTAGGTACTATTGCTTTTTCAATAAAAAAAAATCATTCAAATCGATTCATACGCTTAAATAACCAATAAAATTCATTGGGAAAATTATATATAATGGCAAATTAATAATTCAAATTAAATACTATAACCACACTTTAATTTAATTGTGATCTGTAGCAAACTGTTTGTCAGTCGCTTCTCTCTCTCAAACTCTTGCTCGCTCCCTTTCGCTTTTATATAAACACAAATGTATAAAATGTGTTTGTGTTTGTATAAAGCGAGAGAAAATTGTATATACATATATTTTCGTTCTCCTCTCTCCCCTTCAGATTTTGCTCGTCACTCTCCCAGATCTCGCTCGCCAACCTCGCCTTGATCTCTAGCTTATACAAACAAAAACGAAATGTATAAATTGCGTTTCTGTTTGTATAAAGCGAGAGAAAATTGTATATACACATGCAAATACATATATTTTCTTCCTATGCACTTATAATTATACAATACGAA
Organism: Solanum lycopersicoides; assembly: GCA_022817965.1. NCBI lineage: Eukaryota > Viridiplantae > Streptophyta > Magnoliopsida > Solanales > Solanaceae > Solanum > Solanum lycopersicoides. The sequence continues at coordinate 92,813,716 of CM040621.1, read as the reverse complement.
TGTTTCCCTGGCCTGGTTTTCTTTTGTCTTTCTGTCTTTCTCGTTTTATACATACACAAATTATACAATTGATCTTTTGTATATACAATTACTTTCTTTTGTATACATGTATAGCAAATTATACAATTGATTTCTTTATATATGTATAGCGAGTTATACAACTATTTTTGTTTATATGTATAGCGAGATATGCTTATTTATGTTATATCTAATTAAGAAAGATTGATTACCAAAGCAGTCGAAACAGGTTTAGCCCATGGGGTCAGCCCAATCCAACTTGTTATTGCAGTAGAGTTAAGATAAGAATTTTCAAGCTCATTTAAAACTATGACTTATAAGTCTAATACATATAAGTCCTTAACCATTGAGGCTTGATCAGAGTTGGGCTGGGGGTCGGCCTATGGGCCAAAACTATTTATTCAAGGGTGACTTACAACAATCTTACTAGTATATAAGCTAATTATTTAAAATGCACGTTACGTTGTAATAGTATGAATCTTACCAGATTTTGGTACGTCTAGTTACATGTATTTCAGGATACATTGACTCAAGCTTAATTTGTTCTAATATACTCTATCCAAGCGATTCACATGTATCTAGGATATATAGACAAATCTTGTGCCCACGTCTTGCTCTCGTCTCACCTGCCACTCTCTTATTTTGATCGCGTATCTGGGATGCAACACACCAGATACTAGCATATCTAGTATCCAAGATGCATGTTAATTACACTAGAGTTTTTGTTAGTGTTATAGCCCGCCCCAACCCTCGGTCCTTCTAGAAATGGGTTGGGTTGAATATTTTCAGGCCCTTCCAAATGAAGGGCTGACCCGCCTTGGCATGCGAGGCTTGAGCCGAATAGGGCTACACTGATCCATTTTAACAACTCTAATGATTAGTATTTAAGAAAATTAGTAGCAAGTAAAAATAGAATTACATAAAATTTAAATAATCATATAAATAAAGTTATTTAAATTTGTTTACTTAATTCATGGATTATTTCTTATTATTATTGGCAATAATAAAAGGTGTACTTAGGCAACAATTCATGTGCTTGTAATCACAACCAAAGAAAAAACATATTATACATTCAAATCTATACATTTCTTCTTGTTATAATCCATTGCAGTGTCAATATTGTAATCCTTGATTATCAATTCATCAAATTAATTGTGAAAATTATATTATACATTCAAATCTAAATCAGGATTTTTAAAATTGTTCTTTTAACAAAATAAACTTTCATATTTGTATTGTCATTTCAAGGTTAATCGCGATAATTCAATTCAAAATCCACTGATTTGCATGTACTTCTGTTAAATTTTACATATGTATAAGTAAATAGTTAAGTTTGTATCAAATTTAATATACATATATTTGTTACATTACATAATATATACAGAAAATACAAATTGCCACATAAAATACTACATAAGACATATATATTAATTTACTTAAATTTATATAAATTTAATTGTTTATTTGTATTATATGCCGTGTTTATATATTATGTTTATTTTTTTTTCTTTTGGTAAAAAACGGGTTAGGGCAATTGACCCGTTTCAAATAGTAACATTTTCTTCTGTAAAATTCCCTCCAATCGGACTCCGCCGTTAATCCGTTCACTCTCCGGCGAAAAATGGAAGCCAATGCTCCTCAGTTTAAGGTAATTCTCTCAGATTATGGAAAATATTCTTATTGTACTTATAGTGAATCGAATTTACTACTTTCTCAGTTCAATTATTGAAATCCTTTAACTCGTTTTTGTTTTTCAGCTAATTTTGGGTTCATCCTCTACTGCTCGGAAAAAGATTTTAGGCGACATGGGATACGAGTTCACAATCATGGTAAATATCTAATTACTTATCAATTAGTTGTTGTATATCTGATTGAATAAGTTCCTGCTCAAAGTCATTCTAATTGATATATGGTTAATAAGTAATAGATTGAGATTCAGATACTTATTAGTTTCTAGCAATATCTTTAAGTGATAATGAGTTGGTTTCACTGAGCTTAAATCGAATTATGAAGATCCATAATGTATATATACATTTAATGATAAATGTTTGATTTAGTAGATTAAAAATGTAAGAACATGTAACAATGCGCACAAGTAACACATTAAGGAGCTACTCAAACATCACTAATTAGGACATGAAGTTAATCTGAGTTTCGACAATTGCACCCGAACTCAACAGGTTAGGTGTAGTAATTATAGACTTAATTTCAAAAGCAAGTGTCAGCTATTGTACGTAGAAGAATAAGAGATGCAAATTTTACAGCATAATTCCATCATCGAACTAAAGCAACAATTAGTTATTATGATATATTAATTGAACCAATGCCAAAAGCGAGACTACCACTGACCATCACCGGGAAGTCTCAAATAGTCGAGAGCAACACATTCTTGGGCCTTGGGTGCTTGTTGTCGTTATTATTGCTGGGTGCTATAACTCTATATAAACGACACATATCATGTTTGGTGCATTCACTGAATGTTAGATAAACAAAGATTCATATAGCAACCCCAACTCGATTGAGTTTTATTTGTGGATTAACAGCTTAGCACTTTCTTGTAATATAGTCTGCAGATATTGATGAGAAAGCTATCCGGAAAGAAAAGCCCGAAGATTTAGTTATGGCTCTTGCTGAGGCAAAGGTTTGTTTTCTTAAGAACTAGTGCTAGTCCACACATCTCTGAACATATTTTTGAAATCATTTACTGCTTTGAAACTGCTGGGGGTTTATTCATTTTTCATTTACTGTTATACATGACACCGTTGTGATTTTTTCTTGTTTGTGGCATTCGTTTTTGATTTATGAATCACTGTATGCAATTTGTGATGCTTTTCTTTGAGAGTGTCTTGTAGTGATTTCAACCGTTATCTTAATTTTGGTGTTGATGTTATTTGTAAAAGTGCTCTATTACCTATCTTTTTGTGATACTGTATCTGATCTTTTGGCAAATCATTTAGCTAGCATTTAGACATAGATTTGGTTGAAACTTGAATTAAAAAGTTTTTGAACTTGCATTTTTCAAAAATAAATTTTGGAAGTTAAAGTTGTGTTAGAACTTGCATTTTTCTTGAAAAGAGTTGAAGTTTGTGGGTGGAAGAAATTGTTTAGCCAAAAAACTGTCCCTGAATTTGATTTTTTTTTCTTCAAAAACTGATCAAATACCATCAACAAACAAGGGGAAAACGGGCAGCCCAATGCTCAAAGCATCCTACATTCACGCAGGGTCCAGTGATGTTTTCAATTTTTCTTTTAAAATCTATGTCCAAACGGGAGCTTAGGTTGTTCTATTCCTCGTCTAGTTGAGTTCTTCACTCTGCCTCATAGTATAATTGAAGTCTTGTTTTGAAATGCTTATCTTAATTCCATGAAACGGCATTCTGTGTCAGGCCGACGCTATTATATCAAAATTTCGAAAAAGTGAAAACCCAGAGAAGGTTCTCAATCCAACAATTCTGGTTGCAGCTGACACAGTATGTCTTGCCTCTTTTGCCTTTTCAATCTCCCCACCAAAAGTTGTTTTTCTGTCTTCTATTTGATGAAATGAGACCTATAATATGTTATTTCTACCCGCGATTTTGAATGATAATAAAGTTGTCTGCCTTTTCTTGTATTGTTTTTCTTGCTTTTATGCTTTGTACCGGGCCTTTTCTGTGTTAGCTTTTCTTCTTTCAAAATGATTCAGTTTCTTGTTGGGATATTGGAGGATCATTGTGATGTCCACAAGCTTGCATAATTTTACAGTTTTTCTTTTTCACATGATAAATTCTTTGCATTTATTGGACTTCGCTATATAGTCTCAAAGCATACATCATAATTGGCATTAACCTGAATAGCTGGAACTGTAATCAGGCAGAAGCCATCATACCAAGGGTTTCAATTGGTGAATCCGAAGGGGATGCAGAGCCAACACTTCTAATTACCTGTGATCAAGTACACTTAATTTCTGTTCTTCTCATCGTTTACGGTTAAATATCCGTTATTGACTTACTATAATGTTTTTTACCATTACATCATCTTTGTTTTCATTTCGTTTTCCCCCAGCTAAAATTTACTACGTTACTTGAGGTGTTTGGTTCAAATATAACACCTGTCTCATCTTCTTTTGAGCGTAAAGCGGTGTCTTTTCAAAGAGCTAATCTAAATTATACGATCCTTCATTCCTTTTGCATGAATAGATAACAATATTTCACTGAGATAATACCATCTTCCTTCAAAGTCCATTGTCAAGATTTGACTAGTGTAGAGCACTCAACGGTGTGACTTAGTGGTCAATGAAGTGGGGAGAACTATGAGGTATCATGTTCAAATCCCAACCCCAACCCCCAATGGAGGAAAAAAAATACTAGGTGATTTCTTCGTATCTTCCTAACCCTTGGTGGGTAGATTTATCCATTACCTGTGCGGGTGGCAGATAGCAAGTATAGTGGAATTGTCAAGGCGCACACAAGCTGGCCAAGCACCACCATCATTAGAAAAAAAAAGGAAGATCTGATTGGTGTCTAGACATGTACTCCCAGTATTCTCTGTTTTCTACCATTTATTAATGTGTGCGGTTTTCTATGTTAATGATCTTATCCTAACTTGAAATGATCTGGAGGTGGTGGTCTATGAAGGTGTGGTCAGGGAAAAACCATCCAGTGAAGCAGAAGTACGGCAGTTCATGAAAGGTTTACCATTGCTTTAATCAATTTCTTACTATATTAGTTTTATAGTTCTGCTAGTCTTACACTGTCAACTTGCAGATTACGCCAATGGACATGCAGCAACCGTGAGTTCTGTTCTTGTCACAAACCTGACAACAGGAAGCAGAAGAGGAGAGTGGGACAAAGTCGAGGTACCTCTGTTGATTTCTCTCATTTTCAATTATCAAATGGGTCTATATGGCTTTTTAGTTTTAGTTTTTTTTCAATGGGTTTGTGTCTACTTCCTATCTCAAATTGTTGCAATGCGTACCTCTTATTCTAAATTTTTGATAAATAATAGTTTAAAAAGTTCAGCAGTGATGAATGACTTCTACGCGTTGGTAGGCTTATTGGATACTTCACAAGGTTCCAATTCCCAATAGCCATTCAATAGAAAAGTTATGCAGGGATGAGTTGGTGGAGAGTAGAAGTTGGGCGGGATTGGAACTACGTATTTGGATTTGTGGACTGAAGAAAAAATCTATAACTCCTGAAATGATGTTGAGATATTGATGACACTCTACAAATTTCTCTTTCCCACATATTCAATACCACATTCTTAGGTTCTCAAGATTATTACATCTAAAAGCACCTATTGTCTAATGATCCTGGGAAACGTTGTCCTATGCTCGGCTTAGCTTAATCAAGTCTTTTAAGCATGTTACCGGAAAGCACAAACGAGTGGTAGATGGACCTATTGAGATATCCACAATATTTGCTGAGTCAAATGTGTACACGAACTGCTTGAGCCTTGAGATGTTCAGCATAATCGCTTTTGTTTTTATTTTTCACTCATCTAGGAAGAGTAGTAACATTTCTTTTGGTTGCAGATTTATTTCCACGACATACCAGATCAAGTCATAGATAAACTGGTATAACTTTCATCTGAATTGTTAGTTATTGATCATATCAAATGATGGATGCTGTAGTCTGTTGTCTTAAGATCTTTTTTTTTCCCGTCAGATTGAGGAAGGCATAGTTCTTTATGCAGCTGGTGGCTTGATAATTGAACATCCTCTCGTTTTGCCTTATATTAAGGAAGTTGTAAGTGTTACACCACCACCTTTCTCTCTAATATCACCCAACGTAAATCATAGTTGTGATGGTGTTAACATTTGTTTGTTTGACCCTTTGCCTTTATAGAGACCTAAACTTTTAGTACTTATTAAAGTTCATCTGATATCGAAAATTCTGCATAATATTAATACCATATTTTGCAAAATGTTGTTTATCTGGGCAGGTTGGCTCGACTGATAGTGTGATGGGTCTCCCAAAAGCTCTCACCGAAAGACTTATAAAGGAGGTTCTTTAGTATGACTATGATCCTGCGCCTACCTGAATGAATTCGCGATCTATAATTTTGATATACGCTATTGGAGCTGAAATTATCATTGATTGTGCCCTTCAATGAATCCTCGTTAAAGGATTTAGATTGTATTCGTTCCAATTACCCCCGACTCAATATTGTTACTTGTGTTACTACCTTCATGTGGTATCATCTAACATCGCTTTAACAATCAACTCCTATAACATTATAATGGATCTAAGTGTTTCTTCTTGGAATTAATTTTTGTAAAATGATATATGTTATAACAAATTGTTCACTATATAGAAAAAATATGCAAACAAATGTGTCATTATAGAAAAAATTGATTGTATAGTGATAATACAATATTTTTGTTAAGATACTGTTTTAGTTAATGCAACCTAAAAGAAATTTTGAAATACTTTTTGCTACTGTTATTTTTTAGTAAGAAAATTGATTTGTCATTCTATTGAATATAACCACGAATGAGCATTCTCCTCCACTGTCCAGTATTAACGGAAACACCTATTAGCGGTAATAAATAGGATTATTAACAAAGATAATTAAAATTTTTATTGACATTAGTGGATTGTCATTGAACTCAATGTCGTTATAGGCTCTAGAGATATTTACAAAATGTGCTATATGTCACTAAAAGTATATATTTAGTAGCATTTAAGTTATTATCATTAATTAATTACCGTAAAAAGTTTCTTTGGAATCCATAAGTATAAGATTAACACATTACATTATATGTTTCAACAATATTTTTGCCATAACACCGAAAAATTTAAATATGCAGATAAATGACGTCGTTATAGAAAGGTTACATTTGGAACGCAATTCGTACATGTATATATAGTTGCTCAAAGGAAATTTAATACAATGAAAAACCAAATTTAAATAGCAAAATAAATTATATCCTTCTCTCATTATTAATTTACTGCATATTGGAGTCTTCTTGTTTTCATTGGAGCTTCAGATACTTCAGCCTGTAAAAATAATAATATAATGAACGTGTCATAAAATGTAATTATGATATGAGATAAATATAAGTAATCGTTCATAAAATCGAAATTATTAAGTCAGATTATCTGATACGACATGTTAAAAGTACATCGACTATGTGTTACTATAATTTCGTTTACCTTTGTTCTTCATCCATGAAATTGTAGCCTTTATTATTACGACCCCCATTATAATTAGGTAATGGAACATTTCCAGACTCGATACGCTTAATATCTTCAACAAGTTTTTCATAGTGATTTTTCACTTCTTCTTCTGTTTTTCCACCAACTGCATTGGCCAATTTACGCCATCGATCTGGTGTATCGATGTCGTAAATGGCCAATGCATTCTCAAATAACTTGTTTTGATGATGACTCCACGTTGAATTTGTGGCCATATTTGCAAAAAAATTGAAAAAATGTATTGTTATAATAAAAGAAAATGTAGAGAAGGTTTTGGTGTGATAAAAAAGTTAACATATTTGTTCTATTTATATAGCAAAAAAATCATTTAGTAGACAGAATATGGTGGGCCGGTGATAAAAATACTCTTTTTTTTTTTTTTTTTTTTTTAAATTAAATTATTTTTGAGTTTGATATGTTGTTACTGATTTAAAAACCAGAAGAAATTTTGTAAACCCAATATGGTTTTATTTTCAACTAGTAGTAATTAATTAGTTAATTAATTCTGAAAATGTGTAGATCTATTATTTATGTTGTTCGATTTTTTCAAAAATGTTATCGCAATATTTATATCTTATTCTAGAAAATGCATTACTTTCGTAAAGGATTCGAGAGTCAATACAAAGTATAGTATTTTAGGATTTTTTTTGTCAGAATGATATTTTTATCTATATTATTTTACCTGTTAAATATTTTTACCCTTTTAACTTTAATATTTTTTAACTAAAACATTGAAAAAAGATTAGTTTATTTTAAAATAAAAAAATATTATAGTTTTTTTTAATATTCTAATCAAATTCTGGCCAAAATTTCTGATCATTTAACACTTCCCGTTTAGAAAAGCCAGAGAGCAATACTAAAGAAATATTTTTTCAGAAATCAATACAAATTTAGACTTTATTTGTTTTTATTAAGATTAAGACATTTAAATCTGAATAAACATATGAATATTAAGATACATATATACCAATTCACTTAATTACTTTGGGAAACATTTTAGCCATGTTGAAACTGAGACATAATTATTTGTATAAACGAGGATATCAATCTAAATTTACTTGAAATTGAGACATAATTATGGTTATTAGCTGAAAATATTGATAACCTAGACAAAGTTTCCTTAATCCAAGAAAAGTTGTACTAACCCCATAATTAATGTTTTTTTTTTTATAAAAAAATTATTTCTAACTTATAGCTACATTCAAGTGATTCATGGCATTTCTTAGTTGTAACGTAAAATATAAGTGTACACTTTCCAATGTGTTGAAAAGCAAATGGTAAAATTAATTTCCAGCGGCTGAAAAGTGGTTGGATATAATTCTTTTCTTTTTTTCACGTTTTTCATATTTCAAAAATCTCGTACATTATAATTAACGTTATTTAAAAATTTATTCGTTCTTATAACGATCTCATATTAATATCATGATAGACAGTAACTGAGTTTCCAGTTACATATTTAGTAGATTTCGAATATATATTTTTTGTTTGAACAAAATTTATTTGATTTACATGAATCTGTAATTAAATTTCTAGATTCGGCGTTTGATGACAAATATATGAAAAGTAGCTTTTGCTTTTTTTCCTTTTTGGGACAAATTTTAAACGTGATAAGGTGTGCAATTTTTTCACTTTCTTATTGCTTATTTTAAACAAAATTCCATATAAGTTTTAGCTGGCTAATTAGTTTTTTTCATTCCGTACAATAGGTGTACATTTTTTGTTTGTTTACGTTCGGTCTAGCTAATTCAAATTTATGTCGAGTAGGTCTACTAAAAGTATATTCAAAATCATATCGAATAAGTCTTACTAAAATTACAATAAAATGTTTCTCATTAAAAAGCTTTTTCTTTTTATAAGTTAAATCTCAAACTTTTACTTAAAGTGGGACGGGTTCGTACCATAGACGATACATTTGTTTTGGTTCTCCAACTAGTCCTTGATAATATGTCTTGCAAAAATAATCTTTTTTTATTAATCATTTGATATTCGGAACTCACTGATTTATGTTGGGTAATACTTTCACTAGGACCAGTGAAGTGTACCCTAACATAAAAACTCTAATAAAGACTCACACTTGAAACTTTTAGTTAATAATATTATAGTATATATAACCCTTGTACATTCTTTTTTTATATTTATAATTATTATCATTTATCATTATCATCAGTCTCGTCTGTTCTTAATCTTTGTCTACTAATTGTTTTACTTATATAAATTAAAAAGAATAACACTTATTTGGAACGAATTTTTTACATCATCATCCGGTCATATTTATTCGTTTTAGCAGATAATTTATCTAATTTTCAAAACTAACTCTACATTAAAGAGACTTACTTGTAGATATTCTTTCGATGACCTTATAGTGTGGAGACGATAGTCGATATATATAACTTTAAAAAGAAACATGAAAAAAATAAAAATTGTTGGAGACTGATTGAATCTAAGACAAGATGATATTGTAGGCTAAATGTTAAAAATAATATGCCAATACCAACAAAGGTCATGGTGGATCAATAAATATATTGAAATTACTTTTATAACGAAATACTTTATTTTTTTGGTCAGCTTTTGCGTACCTTAACTCATTTCACATAATATATATGAAACATTTTATTTTTAATGTAAAATTTCGAACATAAATCCAAATTTAATCGAGATCACATGATCTAGTTGAAATGGAATCCTTATCATCCACGTTGGTATCCAGTAAAACTTTTCATATTTATGGATACTTGTTATGTCCTTCTCACAATTCTTTAAAATCACAAGTATTCTTCTTTTCCTTTCTTTTCTCATTGGCTTACCAAAAATAATTTTGCAACTTGAAGTAGGGATTCTTTTTTATATATATACTTTGAAATAAAACCATAGATATTTTTTTTTCAACTTAATTAATTGGCTGTCATTTTTACAAAAAAGAGGTAGTGCCACAAGGCACAAGCAAAAATTGCAACATTGACCAAATGTCCGATAGATATTTGAGTTAATTTCATGCATAGTCTTAAAGGCTGAATCGAGTCTGAAGAAGGTATAATGTAAGATTTTATGACTATAATTATAATAACAATAATCCGGTATAGTCTCAAAAGTCGAGTCTGAAAAAGATATATTGTACGCAGATTTTATCACTATCTCGAGGAGGACAAAGTTCCAATAACCATACTAAAATCCTTCAATATAATGGGAGTTTTCTTAAGTTCATTTTGGGGTTTTGGCATTTCAAATTTCTTAGGTCACAGTCCCAAATTATGATGAAGATGCTCATGATAAATTCTATGAGCATTTTCATAGAATTTTAACTTTGCAACTTTCTTGGGAACCTTTTTTTAAAGTTGATATATATATACTTCAAGATACCTCATGCTACTGATAATTGGATTCCTTATAATCCTTTTGAGTCTTTTGTGGTACTATGAGATAAAAGACTTCTATGGTTATTTCTCCCACTTCTTTGTCAAAAATAAAAACAGATTCAAGATTTGAAGTTTATCGATTTCGATTATTTTGAGCTCAGGTCAATATACAAAAATAAGTGGATTCATAGTTAATTATACATGTAAATATCTATATATTTACTGAATTTCTTAATTCGATCATATAAATTCATAAACGAGACTCTAGATCCGCCCCAGTTGGAGGGTGTCTAAGTTATTTTTCTATGGTCCCTTTTTGCATGCAATTTGAAACCTTACCTTTTCTGTGCTCTTCTATGGTCCAAAATGTGAAGTTCTTTGTCTTTCTCTAGATTCTTCCCAACTCAAAGGCTAATATTGTTATTGCATGAAAAATAAGGTAATGTTTTTTTGGTTATAATTGCAAAAGAAGGAAAGTACCTATCTTTGATTATTTTGTGTTTATGAAACTATTAGGTGTGCGAAAAAAGTTCTATATTGAAAATCGCTATGATAAATAAGCAATACACAAGGTGTAGGTATATTTTCCTAATGGTGTGAGTACTTTCGTAAAAAAAAAATAAAAAAATCGTACGACTATAATTCAAAACAGATTATTATATTAACTACTCAAATTCCCCACTCAACTACTAAAATTGAAAATATCCATGAGTAATCAATGATAATCTTCATATATCATATCAGTTAGAAAAAATAAACAGTAAATCTGATCAACTACTATGTCAATATACCTAAAGTCCATCAAAAACAAGCATAAAGTGATCATCTTACCTTTGAGGGAACTATCCAATGAAGTGGAATAGAATTTGCCTCATCCTTTTGCTTATTGTCAAAGGATGTGATTCCTCCATAGATGTGTTAGGCAAAAGATGAATATTTTTTTTAGCAAAATTGAAAAGTTCACATGTCTATTTTGGGCCAAAAATATACAAGTGAATATTAGAAATAGAGAATTTTCCAGCCTGTAATGAACAATAACATGTAACATCATTGCCATTTGACATGATATGCTTATGGTGAAGAAGAAGATTCAATAGAATCATCCTTTCATTTATGAGTTACATGTTTCTTTACTTCAAATATTGTGTAAGCTCGTTATAGAGGTAAAACGTCTCCTATAAAAGAAAGTGAGGGTAAAATATCAACGGATAGAAATAGAAATCTATATGAAAATACAAATAATATTCCGAGAATGGGAAGGTAAATACTCAACCTCCATACCCTCCTATATCAAGGGTCATATCATCAGCGAGCTGAATTCAGAACTTTTGACCATTCTAGTTGTTTTATATAATGCAAATACACAATCAGTAAGTGCATATATGAGACAGCACAAACAAATATGATACAAGTTAAGTTATTATACCACAAAACATAAAGATTTTCCATGTTGGTAACTCAAAATATAAATTAGAATGAGCAAAGATCTTCTTCAAAATGCACTGCCTTTGGCCCCTGGATTACAAGATCCCCTCAAATAGAGAGGATATCAAATTCATGAGGCATAAAATCCTCACTAGGCCTATAGTACTTATCCGGGGAATATAGGCTCAAGTTTGTGACTTGACTGGTGTAAAGGCAAGCAAATCTCTCCACCTGTGAATCAACAAAACGTAACTTCAGTTTTCAAGTAAAGATCACACTCACAAAGCGCAGGATATATACATACTTCCCAATTATTCAATCGTACCTGATGTGCGAAACGAGAATTCTGATAACCAGTCTTCATTAGTTGTCCCCAGACCTTGTGGAACTGAAATATTTAATGAGTTCATCAGAAAGAAAAAAGTACAATTTATTAATACCTCACCATGTTAGTGTCAAATATAACAAAGGGAATAAAGTTTATGGATATATGCATTGACTTTACGGAGTTTAAAGGAAGTATAATTGTGTATTATACATATCATTTTAAAATAGTTTTGACTAACGCTTGTTCCAGAAAAAGGATGAACTGTTCCCTAAAGAAATAATTCCACATTTAGAGGAAATTCTTAACACTCGTACCTTTTGGTGACATTCTCGTTGTGCTTGCTGATGACTGAGCCTGACCTCCTCACCTTTGGACTATAAAATGACACCATCAAAACACCAGATTAGTTGAACCCCATAACAGAAGTCATTACCTACTCACTTCAATGTGATCAAGTACATTTGATTCTACAGGTAACAAATATCAATGTAGAGAATGACCAGATATAAATTTGTTTCTCTTATAATGTAGAAAACTATCTTCCTACTGATACTATCTTGAAATCACCAACCTGCAGCTTGTCAAGCTCCAAAAACATCTTCTCCTTGCTTGCATCATCAGTATCTCCAGACCTGAAGCATAATGACAGCTCATGAAATGATTGAAAACGACAAAAGTTTTACCTTCAGCCAAATTCAGATGATGGAAAAATTATATTAACATAAATGTACGAGTATTCACTGTCACAATGGTTCGACGAACAACGAACAGCTTTGTTCAAGATGCACAATAAAACGTTCAATAATTTCTCCACTTGAAGGAAATTTGTTACTGCTCACTCACAAGACTACTCCACACTGACATATATAAAGTCCCAAAGAGGCTGAAAGTCTATACTCATAAATAAAGGGTGTGTTTGGTATGAAGGAAAATGTTTTCCATGGAAAATGTTTTCCTAGAAAATGTTTTTCTGGAAAACAAGTAGATTTTTGACTTATTTTCTCATGTTTGGTTGGTGAGTAGAAAATATTTTCCGGAAATGATTTTTAGTGTTTGATTTATGAATGAAAAATATTTTTGAGAGATATCTTTTATTTTTACTAGAGTAAAAAATAATTTATAAAATCGAAAATATATTTCAAAATTAAAATTATTATCTTTTGGGGGTGGGGGTGGGGTGGGGTGGGGGTAGTGGGTTAATTTTTTGGGGAGGGGTTGGGGTTGGGGTGGGGGGGCTGGCCGGTGAGGGGGGGTCAGGATCGGGTGAAAAAATAAAATTTTAAAATTGAAAATATTTTTTGAAAATCGATGTTTTTCCTAAAAAAAATGTAATTTGAAATTGGAGGAGAGTTTTGGAAAATGTTTTCCTTAATTTTTGAAGGGAAGTCATTTTCCTTAATTTTGAGGAAAATGAGTTGATTTGGAAAACATTTTCCATAACTTTTGTCCCAACCAAACATGGGAAAATTGGAAAACATTTTCCAGAAAATGTTTTCCTTCATACCAAACACACTCAAAGCCTCTACTTTTTTCTCATCCTGCAACCCACCTTCAACCAATCATTGAATCAACTAAACCAGTAAACCTCAATCTTAAATAAGCTGAAGTCGGCTGTATGAATTCTCCAGCAAACTTGATTTTGTTTCTTTATTTTCCTTATTTCTTTTATCCTAGTACTTCCTTTGCAGAAGGAACTCAACATGAAACAGTTGCACAGATAAAATGCACACCGAAATAAAACTCATGCACATATGAGTTCTACAATACAAAATGAAATGGAGAGAATAATTACTTGAGAGACCACTTAAGATGGTGTATTTCATCTTCAATGTGATCACGCTGAATTCTCAATAACTGAAGTTGCTGCAAACATGTAAAAATTGCAATTATACACTACCACTAACCATTACCACAGCTGAACATAAAACAGACTTTTTGGATTTAAAGTAAAAATGCTATAAATTCAGATAAGTCACTCGCTCCATTTCTTAGCTCACAAGACCATAAAAGAAAAAATATTTCTGCATATAACTAGTGTTCGGAATATGGGAGAGAGGTTATTTTCTTAAATGAGAAACACAATTACTTCACCGCAATATTTCAATCAAAAAATATATCAAAAGACCTACAACAAGAAGATACTCAGTATATTCTTACAAGTGGAGTATGGGGAGGGTGGGGAGTGTACACGGAAAACTGTTGTGTGGGGAGTGTACACGGAAAACTGTTGTTTTAGTGTTCAATGTTGTTGGTGCTGGTTGTTACCTCCTCATATGGCGTTGGACAATCCTACGTTATGTGATAACTATTGGGTTGAGTTAGGCCCAAGGTCTGTGTTATTTATAAGGCACAACAAGTCAGACTCATCCCTGGATTTCTTTCCCAATATTGGGTTCCCCATGTTATATTGTCTATGCTCCGCATGTTCCGTCCTGGACGTCCGAAGGGTGTGTTAAAATGTCCCACATTGGTTGAGGGAAGGATTATTGTCTCTTTATATATCTTAAACAATCCCCAAAGTTAGATTTAAGGGTCGAGTTAGGTCTAAGGTTTATCTCTTAACAGTTGCAAGTGAGCTGCCCAAACTGTGAGCTACTCAAAAGCTACATAATTTGTCTACTTCACAAAAATATGATGTAACTTTAGAATGTTGATGGCTATACGCACAAAATAAATTATTTCCAGGTGATAGGGGTTTGTGTACATCAATTTTTGAAACCCAATGTTATTATGTTAATATGCTATTACATCTTAGGAATATTGACAAATTTCTTTCTCAATTTTAGTTGGACATGAAAATGGTCCATCCAGAATACTGGTTTACTAGGTAAAGACATTAGACATCAATTGTATACTTCCAAGGCATGCAATGCTACACAAAATTGACAAGCAATTCAATGATCCGACCCTTATTTCACACATCAGATAGACACAAGCACAATTAATTTCTCCATTTGCAAAGCCAAATTAATTGTTCTTGTTGATTATGTTCGATTGTTCTCACGTATCGAGAAGTACAAGAAAACCTAATGGAATACAGAGAATTAGCTGAAGGATATGCTTATATACCTTGCGAGTATCCTTTAGTTGCCAGAGAAGTTCCACCTCTCTCTCAAGCTCTGGAACAACAAGCATTGTTCTCCAACCTGCTCAAACATCACAAGATCCTTAAGTCTAGAATTCAAACTTTGAAAAAAAGAAGCAAAGGAAAACAAATAAAAGAGGTATGAAGGATATACAACGGGTTGGATATCATTATAGCCGAGATCATGGAAAACTGGAGAGAAGTAGAGGACATTAATTTTCTTTCCATCCGTGTAAATAGCGGTTCTTGAAAATATCGGAATATTCTTTGAACTTCATTATTAGTACTTAAATTAAATAGCTAGTCAACAGCTTTCGTGATCTAGTTGCAACAAATAATGTAAATGCTTATCTATTATCAATTTTATAAGATTTGAAGCATAAAAGTATCACTTATCACTAATTGTTCTTCTATGGCTCTAACATACTGGAGGTATCAGTTGCTTATACCTAATATGATGAACTATAAAAGGTTTGCAGCAGCAGTCTTTAGAACTCACTACCAGTATATGGAGTTTAAAATAAGCAACAAAGAATAAAGCAAGAAGAAGTGTATGGAGTGGCGAATGCATACCCAAAACCTTTTTGCTGCGTAAGATATCACCGTAAATGTGATCTCCAACATAAAGAACCTAATTGAAGAGAAAACAATACTTCACATCCAAATAAGTAAATAAAAATGCAAATTAAACACCATAGTTAGTCACCAAATTAGAAACAATAACCAAGCTCAAGATAACACCAAGAAAATCCACTAATCCTTCCTTCCGTAACTTCGTAAAGTGAAATTAGACTCCTGGCTGTTAAGATATATGACGTCTCTTTCAGCCATACTGAATACTTGAAGATATGAATTTGTGCTTGCACATAGTAAATAACCAAAAGAAATGCTGAAACAATATAAAGTAGTAATCAAGAGAAGACTATTAAATTGATGCCGACGCAATACCTGTGAGCTTGACTCAATTGAAAGTAATTTATGCAAATGGCCAACATTTCCCCCCTGAAGAGAAAATTAGGAAAATATCCAGTCATTTTACACAAACATTAAGTAATACGAACTATGCAGCATGAATTATATTGGCATCCACACCTGGAAAATTCTGCAGCCTTCCTTCAGGCTCTTTACAGGCAAGCTCAAAGAAGCGCTCCCCACCTAATGTATTGGACAAAGTCAGAACATGCACAAAATGGAGGAAAGGCAGTGGCCAAGAGAAAACTAAGTTTTCTGCACTGACCTGTGCCATAGGAGTCCCATTATCAGTGTTAATAAGCATGCCACTTTCAGGTTCAACCTCAAAGAGGTTTGCACGAATTTCATCATGGAAAAAGCCTGGTTTTGCACTGCATAAAAATCAAGTACTTGTCTGTCAGCAAGGTAATAATAACTCTACAAACAACAGCTGGAAATATAAAAAGAGACGGACATTTTCCCTAATATGGCTGCATATGGTTGGGATCAAAAGAAGCATATGTGCATATTCTCGAAAGTTTCAAGGTAAGAAAATGACCTGCCAGTGATGACAACATCAAAGTACTGAAGCCAATCAAAACTGGAACTACATCCATCAGAGGGTTTAAGCCCACAAAGGAAGTTCATAACAATGTTTGTATAGTCCCACAAGCTGCAGACAGGTAAGTAAGATCCTTATAAAATGTAAACAATGAATAATCATCAGAGAGAGAATAGTAGAAGTTATATTGATGGAGAACAACCAACCCCCCTAAACAAAGCAAAAGCTGACAGAAAAGAGACTTCGGCAAGAGCATCATCACCTGTTTGTTACCAAAAAAGTAGCACGTCCGGATTCTCTAAGCATTTTGAGCATCGGAACAATTGAGGTATCCTCATTGATATATCTGATGTTGGCAGAGGCAGATGGAAATATTATCACATTAGTCAAACAAGCAGTGAGTTATGAGAATATACAAGACAATAAGAATAACAAGCCCATAGGTTTTTTGCATATTTCTAATGAAAGAGCATAGAAGATGTCCTCAATTATTCAACACTTCCACCTGTTCGCGTATCTCAAGTATTCTTGTTTTCATATTAGAAAACTATCAAACATGTTACATGCAAGTGATGCAACCAGAGACAAGACTGGTTACCATATCATATCAACGCAAAACATACGTAACATGTCCATATGCAACAACTACAATGGAAAATGTTTAACTTTAAGGCCAACACCCAAGGGTGAAGCGTGTCTTGTTTTCTAAGGTCCACCAAATCTAACAATTCCTGGCATATGAAACCATGCACAGAGTTACTAATTACCTCTCAATATGGTACATTCTCTCCAAAAACAACAAACAGTTGTTCCTACCTTTTTGGATCTTTTGCAACCATCTGCTTCAAAGTCCCATCACGGTGGCACAAATCTACTGCTGCTCTAACATCCTTGTAAATGCGAGAGTAGCTGCAAGAAGTGTTAGCAAATAAGCATACCATGAAGCCTATACATGGATAGAATGCTGCCATTAAAGCAGTCGATGGTGAAAACACACAAGGAATAATAATAAATGTAACCCAGAGGTTAACCATCTCCATAGCCCCCTCCCCCGGCAGTAAGACACGTCAGATGTTTCTTTAGAACTCCATATTAAGATTAAACTCAAAAAGCAACAGCATTAGCATCAAAACTACAGAATCTCCCTGCGACATACCCTCAAAGACCTCGCACAATATCTGACATTCATATTTTGCAAGACTTCGGAAAAAAGAAAAATGTAAACAATTCATCACATGCATGCACCTATCCACCATAAATTACGGCAAGTTCCTGTGCAATGAAATTAGCACAAGAATGCGACAAAAGCAAATCATTGCATGGTCAAGCTGACACATGCATATCAAATTGCCAAGGTACAAGAACTAGTCACAAATTTAGATTTTAAATATTCACACTTCTAAGAGCATATACCTAGAAACAGCTAACAAAAGATGACAGGACCACCGAAAATTGAGTGAGTTGAAAGATAAAACATATCTATAAAACAAGCTGAACTAGAATATATCACAGATTGAAGATACATCTATGGGGCTTCTTTAATTTAATTCCTTCCATAAATTTACTACAAGGAAGAGCTACAAAAGCAGAACAGCTAGCATTAGAAGGGAACTGGAACTAGATTTGACCACCAGCTTCTTTTTTTCGATCATATATCGTGATAGATTGGTAGATATATTTGTGAAAAACTTCTGTTAATCTGTGTTTACACCTCTAGCTAATGGAAAAGAAAAATAAATGCCGAGACAATAGTAAAATAATTGCATGCAAAGCGGGATTAAAGAAGACATTAGCAGAAACACAGATAGATATTACTATCCGATGTCCATAAAGATAAAAAGAGTACTGGTTACTCTCTTACTCTGCATCTTCGGGAACTTTTCCAGGATTTTTGTCCTTGAAGTCCACCAACTGAGCGAATAAGTAGGCTTCAGCAAGAGAGAAGAGAGTATCAATAAGTGCATAGTCAGGTTCATCAAATGAATCCCGAAGCAAGGTATTGCCATAAGTAGCGACTTTGTCTTCCTTTGAAAGCTCCCTAAATCCATGATAAGCTACTTTCACATATTTGTGTCGGTCCATCTGTTACATGAGCAAGCAGAAAAAGGAAGATAATTAAATAAGAAAGAAATGAAACTACAATCATAAGCAAGGTAGAAGTGAAATTAATTATTAAGACAGGAAAAAATTACAATGCAAGAACAAAGTGGCGACAAACCTTTAATATATTCCCCCTCTTCTTATCAAGAACTAAACCTCTGACCATATAGCTCCAATCAAATGACCATTCCAACAGCTACACAACACACAACTTGGTGAAAAATCTTCCAGTTATCACTTCATAAATCAGTAATAATACAGAAGGAAAACTCAGATTCAATAGCCAAATAATCCGCCAGCACACAAAACAAACGAGCCATAATTTTTTTACAGCAATCAGCTCTCGACAACGTATCCAAAAACAACTAATTGCTTTAACACCAAAGACAGAATGACGTCGAACATTCAATTTCTAGATCGATCTTTACAACTCTACATTATGCATAATAATTATACCAATATCACTGTCTAGGTCATTGAAAGCCACAATTAATGATGATACACATATAAACTGCATTGAGCATAATATCCATAAAATAAGATGAACAATCTTATTGTGCAACAGCAGAAGGAATTAATGCACATTGAGACAACTAACATGCACATAAATATGCCTCATCAATTTCCATTTTGACTTTTCCTTATACAAGTATTAATAGTACCTCGGCAGGGTATCCTAAATCATAAACAAGCTTTCTGACAGTGCCTTCATATGCAAGAGATTCAAAAGTCTCAGGCTTGTACTGTGCCAGTGTGTAATCCATGTCAAATCCAACAGCAACAATACTTTTCATGTTTAAGGACCTGTTACAAAATATCTGCTTCCCTATGACAATGTCACACCCTCCTTCAGGAGATGACCATATGCACGAACGCTGACCACCAATGGCACCATTTCCCTTCTCAAACAGCGCTGCCCTGGTATCTACACCAATCCCGTCCATTGTACAACTTGTATGTAGCTGATATCTCCCTGAACATAAATAATGAAAATTAGCTAGTAGACGATAGTATATGAGCATGTCGCATTCCACAACTGATCTAAAAATTGCATCATACACAGAGCTTCCTGTTCAATGCTTGAGGAATAGGAAAAAGATCACGAACTCGCAGAGAAAACCCAAACAAGAAATGAGTTTTTGACCAATCCGATGTTGGTTTCTATCAGACAAGACCAAAACCTATCCTTAGAGATGAGAGTTATAGAGTTGGCACCCATAAAGAATCATCTCCTGGCCTTTGATTACAATCACTAAGTTAAAGCGTTTCTTCATAAAAACGCATTATGATATCTATCAACTGCCAGTTTACGTTCGTTTATCTTATATTAGATTGCATAACATTATAGTAATCATACTTAAACACTGTACACTAATAAGAAATTGTCTTTACAAGAGAAAAGGTTGAAAATAGAAAAATTGTTGATTTAAATGCAGACTACCAAAAATACATTCTCCACAAATTCATTATTAAAATTAAAAGAGACAAGACCATTCACCACAAAGAGGAAGTAACTCTCCATCTCACCCATGTCTAACATAATTATTTCAAATTCTGAATGCAATTCCACCCACATAAAGCAACTTCGATTTAACAGTAACAAACACCTGACTCATCAACACAAACTTTCTCAACTTCCTTTGGGTATAGGAAATAGTAGTATAGATATCAACTTAGGTACTATAGGAATATAACAAGGACCATGAGTATACTTTTGAATGAGGTGACTCTTCCTAGGACTAAAATCTTTGTATTTACCTTTAATCCCACTTGTAAACTAATTCAAAGGCCAGGTTTGTGCCCCAATGTATAAGCCTACACTCCAAGATATGCTCCAATGAATACCTATATCTCACCAAAGTGAATTTTACTTATTATAATCGAACTCCTATTGAAAACATGAGCCAAGATCCAATTAACCTATGAAGCGGAATTGTCTCTTCTCGATCAACTATTCAATAAGCATAGCCTCATAACAGTGCTCGTAAGCAGCCATAACTAAGACAAGAAAGTGAAACTGATAGATCATAGACTTAGCCACTTCGAAAGAACATCAAAGTAACACCAAAATTGTGGGGAAAAAAAGCCTCTGACTCGACACAATTTACTTGCCTAGATAACAGAACCAAAATAGTTCAAGCTGAAATCAGTAGCAAATCAAAATTCTCCACACTATGAACTTTCCAGCCTTAAAGAAAGAGAAATCAATCACCATGAAATTTCCACAACATTACAAATAATATTTCTCAACTCAGTGAAGTCGTCATATAGAAAATGAAAGGGACCGCACACCACCGCTAAGATATACAACAGTACATTTTCTTAGTTAGCTGTTGAAAGTAAATGCAATGAACAGTAAAATACAACAACTTCTACAATTACAAACCGAGTTAAGCAAGCAAAAACGTCACCAACCTTTACGACAAACCGATTTCCCTCTGTTCAGTAAATGATCGGAACTGAAAATCCCCAAATGGAGATGAAAACTTCTAGTAAAAGACGAAACCAGTTGTTTCGGAGGAGAGAATACAGAAAGACAAAGAGAAACTGAACGCTTTGGAATTCGCATCTTCGACTTAAATAGCCATTTTGGGGATTTCAATTTGGAATCAAATGCCGCGTGCAGACGTAACTTATTATAAGTATTCGAACTGGTTGTTACTGATGACGATGAAGATGCTATTAATATGCTTATAGAATCGCAACAATTTGCCCCCTTCATACATTAAACGTCCATACAGTATCTATCTATCTATATTCTATACAAGTGTATTCTTCTTCTTCTATTACTGTATACAACTTTTTTCCTGATTAAACAATGGCTTTTACAGGAATTGAATTCCATTTCCCATTTCTACACGGAATCGGATACCCACAGTATTTTGACGTGACGCGACGACGAGTTGCCACGTGTCTAGGGTTCAGTCACCGGAGATTGACCGGAAAATTGGAGCTTAAAAATGGCGGAAAGAGCAAATTTTAGCTAAGGGGTAGGGATGTAGACTGGTGAAATTTTCATTGCCATTGCAATTTTTGAGGCGACCGTTTTTTTTTTCCTCATTATATATACTTCTCAAGAATTTACCGCGGTAATAGTCAGTAAGAATATTCCCCCACTGTACAGATTGATCAGAATGGTAATTTTTTTTTTTTACCTAATTAAAGTTTTATAAATAGATACAATTATTTTTTTGTTTATTAACAAGATATTTGATATTTATATTATAATCTGATTAATTTAAATTTTATTTTGGCTAAGTCTTTTTTCTTTTTTCCGGCTAGCTCTAGCCCTAGTAGAGGTCCGAGTAGACTAGATTACTAAGGGCCAGCGTCCAAGGACCTGCCAGACTGCTGATCTTACTTAAGCGCTCGACGTCACAAATAGCAATAAGAGGAGGCAGGGTTAAGGATCACTCACGTCACGGGCAGCAGATCCGACGAGCTCAACTTCCACTGAAAAGAGAGGCTAGACCTCAACCTCAGATTCGAAGCCTGATGGTAGAGATTCCCTTGATCTTCTTCTTGGGGGTACGGCTCCAAGGATTGTCCATCCCCTGTCTATTCATCGGGCTTTGGCACGCTCTCTCTCTGGGGCCAGAATACCTAGACCTCGGGTTAGAAGGCAGATTGTCCTTTCTCCATTATAGTAGTAGTGGTCAATTGGTCTTCTTTGAAGGCTAGAAGCATCCTCAGGTCATTGAAGATGGTGAAGTAATCGGAATAACAAGTGGTTACGATTGTAGGATAAATTTGAAAGAGCATTTTATTTGATTATAAAAAGTATTATTTAAATGATTCTTTTAGTAGTTTATAATAGTAATTTATATACAAAATTTAGTACTCATAAAATAATAAAATACTTCTTTTGCAACATTTTTAGCTGGCAAATGAGTCTAAGATGATGATTTTTTCATTACAAATTTACTTTTTCATTGATTATTTATTGATTTAATAAAATAGACAAATATTATTAGATATTTTAAAATAATATAAATAATTGATAAGTAAAAACAGATAGAAAGAGTATTGTTATTTAAAATAAATCATAAATATATAAATTATATTTGAGTAAAAAATCAATTATATTATAATAAATTTAAGAAAAAAATATGACACGCGAATTGAGATAAAGATAATATTATATTTAGCAAAATATTTTACGTTAAAAATATAATATTTGATTACTAATGAATTAATTTGCGCTACGCGTGATTATATAAATCTTATTGAATTTTCTAGATATTCTCTTAATACTCAAGTATCAAAACTATTACAATCTTTTTAGTCTTAAAATTTAAACATATTGTTTCTTAAAGTTTAAGCTATGCATTATTGTTATTTATTTTCTTTTTCTTTTTCTTTAACTTTTAGATTTTTTAATCATTAAAAAATACTTGAATTATATATAATAATAATCTATATGAATGAAACAATGATATATACTTTGTGTTAATCATTCCGAAATACTTGAATTATATAATGATAATAATTTATATTTTTTTACAAACTAAATCATGAAAGACTGAGATAAGCTTCAAAATAAAAACATAATGTTTTTTAATTGATGTGTACAAATTTAAACATAATTTTACTTCGTTTATTAAACAAACAACAAACACATAGATATGTCTGTATAGGACCATCGAACATTCTAGATTTTCTATTTCTTAAGAAGGTGACCTTTTACATCCTTGGTATTACCAAGGAAATAATGCAAGAAAATAAAGAGTTTTGAGATATTTTTATTTTTCTTCTCGTATACAAGTGCAATTGTAAGCCATCATTCACGTGCTATAATAATACTGAAGAAATTATATAATTTTAAAAAATTTCTTTCAATCAATTTCCTAGTAATTAATTTCTTCCGAGAATCGATGGCTTTAATACAGTAAACATTTCTTTCCCATCTATTCATTAAATTAATTAAGTATATATCTAATTTTTTCCTCTAACTTTCAAGAGTTACACTTTTTTTTTTTTTAAAAACAACATTAAAAGTATTTATCAACTATTTTTATTGCAAAAATAATAAGCGAGTCCTAAAGAATATTGAAGCTATATTAACCATTCATAAAACAAAAAATCATTACTCATTTTTAAAAAAAGAATCTTAAACATTAGAAGAATCAGAAGAAGAGGAGAATAACAATTTAATTAATAAAAAAAAATCATATTAATCTACTAAAAATAATAAACAACTTACTACAAAAAATAACATAAAATTATGTCCACATATGATTCCATTAGCTAGCCATCTATTTTTAATTTGCAAAAACAACACGAACATATATCACAAGTAATAATATAATATTATATAAATATTTTTCAAAAAAAATAAAAATAAAGAATTCAATAGGATTATTCACCGGACAAAATACACAAACATATATCACAAGTAATAATATAATATTATATAAATATTTTAAAAAGAAAGAGAAAATAAATTAAAATAAAACTAAAATAAAAAAATTTCAAAGGGATTAACCTGATATCAAAAAAACAATTATCATATGATCGATTGAAGAGAATTTTGAGTGCTACAATTTATAAAAAGTTATGGGCTTAATATATATATATATATATAAGAGATTTTTTATTCGAGTTGGAGTGGAGGAAGACTGTTCTATCTTCGATTGAGAGTATTTTTGCCTATAAAATCTTTTTGCATACTTGACTTATAGGCTTGATAACGAAATGTCCGATAATTTTTTTGGTCTGAGAAATGTCGATCAGAAAAATCACTCCTATACTGCCTTGCAGGAAATGAAATCACAGCAAGAAAGAAGACTGGAAGCGATAACATGCTTTCATTTTAAAAATTTCTATCCGTGGATAACTGAATTGTCTTTCTTAGGAGTAAATTGTTGTATTTATATAGGAAAAAATGCCAAAAAGAATGAAAAAATAAATAAATATGAATGGAGGCTACATAGATATTTCTTCTTTACATATATATTGAAAAGTTTCTTATCAAGAAAGTACTCTAATTGGCATAATTATTTTGGTATTTCCACAGTTCTATATTAAATAGCCATCACATTGTTTTATTACTTACTAATTTTGTTCTCATTTTATGTCTATAATTAATATGACTTTTGAAAATTTAAACAAATTTTAATACTCTTTTCATTCTATATTAGATGAGTATCTTATTATAAATATTTATCATATATTACTTGATCACTTATTAAATCATGATATAACTAATTAAATTTCCCCCCCTTTTTTCCCTTTATAATTAATATGACCTTTGAAAGCTTAAATAAATTTTGAAGATCTAATAATTTCTTTATTCGAGAGGCTAATTAATATGAATAAGGGCCTAATAATTTCTTTATTCGAGAGAGGTTAATTAATATGAATAAAGGACAAATAGTAAAGTGATTAATCTATTAACATTTTTTAATGACCATATAAAATAAAAAATGTCCATTATTGTTTTCTTTTTCATAGTTTGTCCCCCTATGTTTTTGGCTAAAAAGTTGTAGATTAAAATATTACTATTTACATTGCATTTCACCTGGAAAAATTAATCACCTTTCAAAAGCATTAAAGCAAAGACCATTTGTTCCCTTTTTTTTTTTGTCAAATAATTAGCAACACAAGTTATTATCTAATTAAAAGTAATTTAAAAAAAAAAACAATACGCCACTAGCTGGAATATAATTATATTAGACTAATAATTTGAAGTACTAATTAATAATTAGACATGATGCTTCATGTAAAAAGAAAGATTCGTACACTAAAAATTACTTACTATATTATCCTAATTCATGTAATAAAGATTATAATTTGGTGAGTCGAATTATAAAGATAAAATGTTTTAGAAGTGTTTTAAAAGTATTTAAAAGGTATTTCAAATTATTATTTAATTTCTAATTGTATGATTTTATTTTAAAACATGAATATTTAATGTTGATCATATATTTTCATGTAAAACAAGTAGATAGTTTAACTCTTATATTTGAATCCTGCAAATTGTATTTATATAAATAAAAAGAACCTAGAGAGAGAGTTGACTATGATATTATTATTTTGAAACATTTTTTGGGTTATGAGAGGGGGGGGGGGGAGGGGGACTTTACCAAGTTCAATGTCTATAGCTATATAAGCTATATTAAATTATTATTTTATGGAATCAAGATAATTCGCAGTCGCTACAATTTTTGCTACAATCTCTGTCCTTCGAATGAGCATTTTGTGGTGAGCACTTTGTGCATACTGGGTAAATCCCTCACTGTGTAATAGTCTGCAAATCAGACAAGGGATATAAACCGCACTAGACAAGCCCCGGGGTCATTCGTGTGAATAACCACCTTCCAAATCAACGAATTCATCCCGAAGGACAGCTATATTAAATTATTAATGCATATTAATTAATTATAATTTATATTTACATTTTACCTTTTTATACGAAATATGTTATTATTATTATTATTGTTGATTGATTATGACTTATAAAAATATATATATATATATATATATATCATTAATTAATATATATATTCTATACTTTACTTAATCACTTTCTTTTCTTCACTTTATATGTACAACAAAGCACATATACCTTTCTTAACTAATTAATGACTTATAAGTGTGTTATTCTTCTAACACCTTTTATATATATATATATATAGCACGATACAACTTAAATAATATAAAATCAAAGCGCGCACAAAAATCACCAAAAAATGGTACGTACGTTTCTTAATTAATTTTATTTTTTTACATATTATAATAAGTATATATATCTATAATATTTGATTATTTTTGTATATGTGAAAGGGAAATAATCTCGTGAGTTATGATGAAGTTGATCAAATAATGGTAGAGGCATGGGGAGGAAGTGGTGGATTAGAATGGAATTACAAGTTTAAAAGTCCAATTAAAGAGATATTGATAAATCATGGAGACATTATAGACTCAATCATGTTTGTTACTATGAATGAACAAGGAGATAAAATAGAATCACCAAGATTTGGTGGCAACGGAGGTCGGAGAGACAAGGTATACTTATTTATTTTCGAGATCTTCACACAAGTAGTCAGACAGATTTAGTGATTTTTTTTTGATTGATATACACATAGTTTACATGATAATATACACGTATGATACATCCACTCACTATTTTTAGTTTAACCCTATGGGTGAACGACAACAATTGTACTGATTAATTTTCTTTTGGCTACAAATTTCAATTCTATGCGTGATTTTGATATAATTTATGATACTTTCATTAAAATTTCTGACTATGGTACTATTTTATTTCCATTAATGACAGGTTGTTATTGAGGAGACTTCCTTGGAATTTTTTACAGGGATCAAGGGTAGATATGTACATTATAATGGCAAATTGGTTGTAAAATCTCTAAGTTTTATAACAAGTGTAAAGAATACTTATGGACCATTTGGTAAAGAGGTTGGTGGGACTCCATTTTCATTTGTGATGAAAGAAGGTGGAGCTATTGTTGGATTACATGGGCGAGCTGGCTCGTACCTCGATGCTATTGGTATTTATGTGACAAAACTAATTTCATCAAAAAAAGATGAGAAAATACTTGAGCCAAATGAACCAATAGTGGAAGAAATTGAAATTTATGACGTATGTATATTACTCTCCTCATATGAGTTTTGTAAATGTGAAATCAGATCTGTTATTAACATTGATTTATTTGACATATTAGATAAGTTTGTTGCTATAGCTAAATCGCTTAACCATAGTAAATTAAATAAATTGATATAAATATCGAGTATGAAGTTTTTACACTGTTCGTAACGAATCACATTTTGCATACACAGAAAATGGATGTGATGAAGACTATTGTGCCAAGAAGTGCTGGACCTTGGGGTGGATGTAGTGGAAAAGGTTGGGATGATGGAGTATTTTGTACTATAAAACAAGTGCAAGTTCTTGAGGCTTTACATAGCTCAGCTATATCAGCAATTCAAATTGAGTATGAAAAGAAATTAGATAAATCATCATTTTGGTCAAAACTTCATGGTCTTGAACATGGGGCTAAAAAAACTACAAAGGTATATATATCAATTTATCCATTTGTTGTTAGTAAATCGTCTCGTATTTATCCAGAGGTCCTATGTGGTTGCCGTATTTGAAATTTTCACCTCATACAAATTTTTGTTCAGTTCTTTTGTATTCATTAGATTCTAGACTAAAGAATCATATAATCAATTTGAGATCGAAATATAATTGATTATTATTATTATTGTGAAGGGAGAATTTTTTTAAATTTTTTTCAATAAATTTAATATGCAGATAAACGTTGATGGTACGATGAATTCTTTATTGGAATCGAAGGATATTATAGTTCACTGGACGATAATGGGGGCCAAGATACAATAAGACAAATTACATTTTATACGAATAAAGGAAAATATGGACCTTATGGAATTGAAATTGGAACTTATTTTAGCTCTTCAGCAGCTAGAGGGAAAATTGTTGGTTTTCATGGAAAAAGTGGTCTTTTCTTGAATGCTATTGGTGTCCATATGGAATATTTCTAATTTCTCTTCATGTGTAAGATCTTCAATAATGTGAAAAGATAGAAGGAATAAAGATTATAATATATTATATGAACGTCAGATGATTCTGACGTTATATATATTGACAATAAGTTAATTTAAAATTCTAATTTCCTGACAAAACAAATATATTTCGGTCTCATCAAGTGATAGTAGGATATTAGTTTCATTTTATTCTTTTTATCATGATATTATATACTCATGTTAGCTACGATTTTGAGCAATGACCATCGATGTTCAAAACTTTGTAACAATATTTGACATTGCTGAAATTAAAATATATATGATAAAGACAAATTAATAAACAAATTGGGGATGTAGCTCAAATGGTAGAGCGCTCGCTTTGCATGCGAGAGGCACGGGGTTCGATCCCCCGCATCTCCATCTTTTTTGCTCACGACAAATCCAAATCTCATGAATATAAATATCGAATATCAAATGATACTTACTATAAATCCAAAATCTCTCATCTCCATTTTATTTTTCCTATTTTAAATTTTTTATTCCAAACGACAAAATATGAAACAGAATCTATTTTAAAATTTTGATTTCAAAGAACTAATATGAAACAGAAGGAGTATGATCACGATAAATTCAAATCTCATGAATATAAATATCGAATATCAGATGAAGGAGTATGCTCATGATAAATCCAAATCTCATGAATATAAATAACGAATACCAGATGAAAAACTTAAAGAGGATAAACACTTCTAATAATTTTTAGAAATATTCCATATGAACACCAATAGCATTTAAGAAAACACCACTTTTCCCATGAAACCCAACAATTTTTCCTCTAGCTGTTGAAGAACTAAAATAAGTTCCAATTTCACTTCCATAAGTTCCATATTTTCCCTTATTTGTATAAAATGCAATTTGTCTTAATGTATCTTGGCCTCCATTTTCCTTCACTATACTATAATATCCTTCAATTCCGATCAAAAACTCATTTTCACCATCAACGTCTATCTGCATATCGATTAATTTCGATCACACATAAAAAAAAAAAGTAAATAAATAAAGTAATTACATCGCGATTTCAAATCCGAAAAAACTTTACCTTTTTAACAACTTTGTCATGATTTCCAACTCCAATACCAAAACCACCATGAAGTTGTGACCAAACTGATGTTTTGTCTTTCTTTACATACTCAATTTGAATTCCAGATATAGCTGAAATTATTGTGTTCATATATATATGTACTTGCTTGATAGTACAAAATACACCATCATCCCAACCTTTTCCACTATATCCTCCCCAAGGTCCGGGGCATCGCGGTTGAATACACTTCATCACGTCCAATTTCTGTATGTAAAACAATGTTATTAAAAGCACGTTAAAGTAACTGAACTTTATCCACTATAACATATGTACTTACATTGGGGAACTCGTCAAGACTTTCTTCAACTTTAGGTTGTTTTAATAGTTTTATTTGTTCAGGTGGTGTGACATTCTTCAAATAAACGCCAATAGCATAAAGGAACGCTCCAGAACGTCCATGGAATCCTAGAATTGCGCCATTTTCTTTCAATACTAGTGAAAACGAGGTACCTCCCACCTCGTTCCCACCTACCGGTCCATAACACTTCAAATTAGTCGATAAACAGAGAGATTTTACAACCAAATGGCCAGCATAATACCCGAGTTTGCCTCTTATACCTGTCAAATATTCTCCGGGGACATTCTCAATAGTAACCTGACAGACAAACATGACAATTTTGACTTATAGTACTTTTAGTATAGTTTTCAAAAAATAGAAGAATCTATGCCAAAATTCATAGTCAACATACGTGTTTTGAGTTTTGACTATTATATTCTCGAAACTACTTCAAAATAAATTGTGACTATATGTTACTAGTAAAAAAATTGACATACCTTAATTTTTTTATTTCCCCCATTGCCACCAAATTTTGGTGAATCAATTATACCTTGTTGACCAATTGTTCTGAAAATAATGGAGTCTATAACATTATCACCATGAGCTATTAGTATCTCTTTAATGGGATTTGTGAGCTTGTAATTCCATTCTGATCCATTTATGCTTCCCCATGGTTCAATCAGCATTAAATTTGCTTGATCATAACTTAATTGATGATATTCCTTCATAATTAAACAAAGTTAATCAAACTTAGCTCTTACATAAAATAAAATGAAAAGGACAAAATAAGGGGAAGTTTGGAGCAACGATAAATTAAAGTTATTTTTTTGTGTAACTTGTGTTTTACATATTCAAGTCGTGAAATCAGTCATTGATGCTTGGGTCATGCTAGACTATCTACTTTAACTAATTCTGTATGAATGTGAGATACTTTATGCATCAGACAGTCTTTTTAAATTGAACAATTTGCCTTTTGCCATTAAGGGTTACATAAAATTGGGGTCATCACGTTTTCATATTCATCCATCTTAACATTTTACTATAATTTAAAATTATCCTCGTATTAGAGTTTTTTTTTGGAATAAAAGGGCTAAAACAACACTTTTTCCTAACAGTAGGGGTAAATTGTCCTCGTCTGAAATATAGCCACTTAAATTTGTACAAAATTGAATAAGTAGACACGTATCCTACTTAGCATCCTATGTACAATTCACGCCCTATGCAACATCATACATAGTTCATATCCTACAAAAGGCGTAGATGTCTACTTATATGCACACTCAAAGTTGGAAGACATATATGTTGACTGAGACCAAGTTATGTCATATTTATGTATTTGTTATGAAATGAAAAACAAGAAAAAACAACAGCACAACTATAACATAGATTGCTATGAAAAATAAAATAGAAGTCAGGTTACCTACCATTTTGTTAATCATCAGCTGTTGTTTTCTCTACCAAATAATAATGTGTTATGAGAGTTACAATTAGGAAAAAAACCCATATATAATGTACATACATGAATGAACCTGGCAACTGTAAAACCAAAGGTTTACATTAAAAGTAGAGCCAGGGAGATGAAGAGTTGATACTACGAATAATGGTCACGCATTAATTTATTGCTATGTATTATTTTATATATATATATATATATAAATAAGGTCAAAAGGAACATCAATCAAATAAAATCAAAAAACAAAGAGAGAAATACTGAAAATATCCATATAATTCGATGCGAATTATTAGTTTCATTCACGAATTTTTGACATTCTTAAAAACACTCATTTAACTAACTAAACTTAAATAACCCTCTCGATCTCACAACATGAGTTTTGGGGTTTTTTCAACATTTCGCTCAGCTTTTTACTAAGAACCTCATGTTCTTACTAGAATTTGAGACCACTTGCTATGTCATGTGACAGATTCGGTGTGTATCTAAATTTAGTTAGTCAAGTGGATGAATGTTTTTAAAACTATGTTGCTGTTGGCCGGCAATTTTCGTAAATTACTCTGCAGAATCGATTGTGTTTATTGTATTGTCATGTTATAATTTTCATGTACACAAATATAATAAGTGTTAGTTAAAACAATTTATATTAGGCCGGCACCTCTCATTCTGTTTCATCTTTTTGTCTTCAATCTGCTGTCTTCCTTGTATAAACCAGCTTCTCTGTATATCAATCGAGAAGTAAACTAAGCAAAAATCCGCCATGAAACGAATTATGATCATCTTATTCTTATTTTCATCTCTTATTCTACCTTCCATCGCTAGGAATAGCATAAACCTCGTTACATGTTTGATGAGTTACAATGTAAGTAACTTCTCTGTTTACAAAACAGGGGATGATGATAGTTATTACTCTAACTTGCTTGATTTTTCTATTCAGAATCTCCGTTTCGCGGAGTCCAAAATGCCTAAACCAATAGTTATTATTGTACCTGAGAGTAAGGAGCAGCTAGTAAGCAGTGTTATGTGTTGCATACGAGGTTCGTATGAGATAAGAGTAAGGTGTGGAGGACATAGTTATGAAGGGATTTCATCGGTTACCTTGGAAGGTGGTTCGTTGTTTGTGATCATTGATTTGATGATATTAGATAATGTTTCGTTGGATTTGGAGTCAGGAACAGCTTGGGTGCAGGGTGGTGCTACGCTTGGTCAGACTTATTATGCAATCTCTCGAGCAGGCAATGTTCGCGGATTTGCAGCTGGTTCGTGCCCTACTGTGGGGGTTGGTGGACACATTTCCGGAGGTGGATTTGGTTTTTTGTCAAGGAAGTATGGAGTTGCTGCTGATAATGTGGTGGACGCGCTTCTAGTTGATGCAGAAGGAAGGATATTAGACCGCGAATCCATGGGAGAAGATGTATTTTGGGCGATTAGAGGCGGTGGTGGTGGAATATGGGGAGTTATATATGCTTGGAAAATCCAATTGCTTGAAGTACCTAAGATTGTCACTAGTTTCATACTCTCTAGGCCTGGATCCAAACGTTACGTGTCTCAACTAGTTCACAAATGGCAACTAGTTGCACCAAAATTAGACGATGAGTTTTACCTATCCATCTCCATTAGAGCTAATGCTAGAAGAGATATTCATGAAATGAAAGCCCAATTCAATGGATTTTACCTAGGTCCAAGAACTAAAGCCATTTCCGTCTTGAACAAGGCCTTTCCTGAATTAGGCATTCAAAAACATGACTTCAAAGAAATGAGTTGGATCGAGTCCATACTTTTCTTTTCTGAATTAGATAACACTTCCAATGTCTCCCTTTTGAAACAACGCTACTTTGAGAAAAAATCATATTTCAAAGCCAAGTCGGACTATGTTAAGACTCCAATTTCAATGGAGGGAATAATGGCAACTCTTGATGTACTTGAGAAACAGCCCAAGGGACACATCATATTGGACCCTTATGGCGGAGCCATGGAGAGAGTTAGTGAGGACGCTATTGCTTTCCCTCATAGAAAAGGTAACCTTTACGGAATTCAATATCTAGTAGAGTGGGAAGAAAAGGATAATAGTATCACCAAGAACAACGCGTACATGGAGTGGATTAGAGAGTTTTACAATACAATGACGCCCTTTGTTTCAAACGCGCCTAGGGAAGCTTATGTCAACTACATAGATTTGGACCTTGGAGTGATGGACAACTTATTGATAAATACTAATGCTGGCCATGCAATGGAGAGAGCTCGCGCCTGGGGTCAAAAGTATTTCATGAATAACTACGATAGGTTGGTTAAGGCTAAGACAATAATTGACCCACTAAATGTTTTTCGACATCAACAAGGCATTCCTCCCATGTTTGCCTCGATACAAGAGCATAACTATAGTATCGAGTGAGTTTACAAGTTGGTTTACTAACTTGCAAGCGCGCGCACTAGGACAAGTTATTGGGTAGAACACTGTTAGTTAGTCTTAAATTTTTCTCTTGGCTGTATCAACAAGGTTAATATATATTTATATATACTAATGAGGAATTAACACAACAAAATGGTAGGTAATAATATTATATTGCTTGATACTTGTAATATAAATAACAACAGTTAGCATATTGGGGATGTAGCTCAAATGGTAGAGCGCTCGCTTTGCATGCGAGAGGCACGGGGTTCGATCCCCCGCATCTCCATTCTTTTTCTCTTGCCATTCTCGTTCTCTCTCGCTAGAAACCCAAATGTGTTTTCGTTTTTATCAATCAAGAGAAAATTATATATACAAATGTATATATTTTTGTCTTATACACTTATGACTATACAAATACGATATTTCCTTATCCAGTTTTCTTTTGTCTTTCTCGCTTTATACAGAATTCAAATGTATAAAATGTGTTTCTCTTTTTATCAATCGAGAGAAAATTGTATATACAAATGCATATATTTTCGTCAAATACACTTATGAGTATACAAATACGATATTCCCTTATCCAGTTTTCTTTTGTCTTTCTCGCTTTATACAGACACAAATTATACAATTGATTTTTTATATATATATATAACAAAGCAGATTATACAACTGCTTTCTTTTGTATATGTATAACATACAATTAATTATGTAAATTATAGCTAAAACATACAAATATAATTTTTATGTTTGCTATAGGTGAAAGTTACTCTTTATTTAATTAATTTTCCCATTTTATAAACTTGTTATGAAATGATATTTTAGAAAAAGGACAAATACAGTACCAATACCGTTGCGTTTCAACCACCATGACTCCGCCGAGTATCACCCTTATCCCTTCCTCAACCATCCCTCCGACGCCCCTGAAACCACCACTGTCGTTGCAGCAACCGCCGCCTCCCCCGCCGCTCGAAGCAAAGTTTTTCAGCCGTAGAAACGCCGTCGTTTGGCTCTCACTCATTGCTCCTTTCACTCATCCTGCCTCCGCTTTCTCCTTCGGCATATGTACTTACATATCTCGAGTTTCTTAGAAATTGAAATGAAGCATAATTCTAACTGAATTGTTTTGGTTTTCGAAAATTTTCTCAGCAGGACCAAAAGAATGGCTGAGAGATCAGAAAAAGAAGACTGCGAAGTACCTTTTGGCTCCAATAGAGGCTTCTAGAAACATCCTCCGATATGCTAATCTCTTACTTAGTACTAACATACTGTGTATTTTGAAATAGTCTCTTTTTTGTTTTATAATACTGCAATTGGTGAAATGAATTAGTTGCTTTGTATTTGACAGCTAGAACTGAACCGGAGTTTGGTGAAAAGGAACTTGAAGAAGTTCAGAGCTTATTGAGATCTGCTGCAAGGGATTGTGTGCCTCAAGAGAGAAATTCCTTCGTTCAGTTCCAATCAAAATCGGGAGTTGAGGTTTGAGTTTTGATTTCTGATTGAATCAGAATTTACCAGCTTCTTGTTGATTTTGATGGAATTTAATGACATTTTAACCAGTGAGTACTTATTTGAGTTAAATTGCTAATGAACTTATTTCTAAGCCAAGTGAACTAGTAGTTTGACTTCGCGTATTGAGAGTTTTGCTAAGCATTGCCAGTCTCGAGTTTTAATAAAAAGGATGTGGTAGGTTGATGGATAATGTGAAAATAATCAACAATGAAAAATGATCTAATTATGGAATTCAATTGAGTTGCATTTATACCGTATACGGATGATTTATATGCCCAATCTCAATTATTGTAGTTGATTGATTGAGTGCACAAGTGGTGTGGACATGTTACTAGTTTCTATTACATGAAATATATATATATATATATATATATATATATATATATATATATATATATATATATAAAATAAGTCAGATTGTGTTCTATGGTATTGCAATTTTTTAGAGTGGCGTGTTAGATAGGGAGACGAGAAGCTGTGGAAACAAAGTAAATAATTAAGCAAAAAAGAGTAATTATGATTTACTCTATTTTTTGGTTCTTATATATTTTTGACCTATGTGTGTGTTGTTGTGGCTCATACGAAAAATTCCTAATTCTCAGGTTTGCACGTTCCAGTTGGTTGTGAAAAATGCTTCTTCTTTGCTTCCTGACAAGGACCCGGTAAAGTTAGCAGCTGAAGCCAAACTTATTGATCTCATAAGGTAGCCAGTAAAACTTGTTGTGACCGATTTATCTTGTATGTCGAGCTATAAACACTTCAAGAAGTAGGTTGATCTCTGTAAATTTAAGGTGGAAGTTGTCTTAGCTGTTCATTAGCCGATGTTCTAGAATATGTTTTTGTTATAGTAGCTTGGCTTTTGTCCACATATCGAAGCAGCTAATCTTACTTTCAATACCTGCTGGTGGCTAAAAAATCTGGGTTGGGAAATTTTATATTACATGTTACCATAGAACTATCCTTATGAGGTACTGATTTAGTTTCTAAAAGGATAAGGAAAGAGTGTACATTCATTGCCTGTTTTCCATATTTCATGTGCTTTGGAGACATTAAAAGTCAGTCTTGAGTTATCACTATGACACATCTATGCATGCGTGTGTTGGAGGGATCTGACTTAAATTATTTGACACAATGCTTTCTGTATTTCTTGTGGGTGCAGGTCTTTTGCTTCTCTGAGTGACATGGCAAATGAATTTGATGTGCAAATTGCTTCTAATAGGTATAATTAGTGATATGCAACAATTTCTATTTGTACTCTTCTCAAAACTTGTGTTGATTTATTTTAAGCAAAATTTTACATTTTATAAGAATGATACACATGATATATATTTCATGTTTGATTCGTCCTCCGTCTTTTGATCATACCGTCTTATGGCATGAACATGCTATTTTTTTTAAACAGACAAAAGGTTGCAAATGCTCTCATGGATACAGTGACCTGTCTGGACAACTTTGAGCAAGGCATCAAGGAATGCCTTGAAGTTTGATTATCCTTATTCAAGTCAAAGAAGGAACAGGATGAATTTGGCATTTGCCAATTTGGCAGATGCTTTTATCCTTTACTTTTGGGACGGGCAAAAAGGAAAACTTCAATAGGTTGTATCATACACTTAATGTTAAATATTATTCTTTCATTGTTTTGATTTTCTCCTGTTAACTTCTCTTTACTTCAGTCACTATTAGTTATAGTTAGCAGACATATCTTCACTTTCATTGAAATTACTGCAGTAATCTTCGATTCAAGTATGACAGTAGCACTAGCTGCTAAGTTGCATACTATGCAAAGAACATGCTTTTCGTGCAGCCAATAGTTCACTCTCACGAAAGTTCTCTGTTTCTTAGTCACTATTTGGTCATACCGCCTGTACTGCTCAGTTCTTCCAAAAGTGCCGTCTCACATGACAAAATTTTTGGAGAAATTGCAGTAGCATTTTTGGGGGATTTGAGCAACATAGCATACCACACAAAGGATGTTTTCATTTTGTGTTTTGTATGTAATGCAAGCCTTAGAAGCATGTGAAGGAACAAGGCCTGGGATAATTCTTGTCTGAGTCCTTTGATCAAGCCCTTCTAGAACAAGTGCTTTCAGGTAGCAGGTTTTGATTATCTACTACAATTATGTTTCTAATATTAAATATCTCTGCACCTCCATTCATTTATCAAAGTCTAGTACTTACGGGATCAAGTGAACTTGCCTTTGTAAATATGAAAAAGGGGTACGTAACCGCAAAAAGTATGGATCTCTCTAGGTGTTCATGCCTGCTCCTGGTCGCTCTAACTCTTTTTGTTGTGTGAGCCTTGAAAGTATCCGAAGCAGGTAATCAGCATTAATTCCTTTAAGTAGATTTCTTTTTCCGGAGATAGATAAAACTTTCTTTGTGATTGGGAGAAATGTAATAAGCTCTAAAAGAAGGTAAAATAGTACTATATTATCTCTTTTTAACTCTTGCAAAAGCTAAAAGTTGGAGGGGGTATGACGGGGCTGATATATGATGAACTTGTTTAAGAGTTACCTAGATCTTGAAAAGATATACTAGTCATAGCTTAAACGATATTGTTGCCAGTATAACTAATGTAGTACGATGACAGTAACAATCAACGAGTGGGTGCTTCTAAACTCTAACAGCAAGTTAAGACTTTATTGGTGAACCATTCTTATGATATTCACAAAATAGTCTTGTTTGGTGGTTCTCCAGAAGCCTGAAGCAAATACAACCTACAACATGGTGTTCCATCTTCTGGGTGAGTTTGAAGTGACCTGGGCAAGTTGCGCAACTTGTTGAACAAATTTAGTGGGTTATGCAATAACCCGAAATGTGCATCTGGGTCACCAATTTGAGAAAGTTTAACATCAGAAAATCCTAGTGATGGCAATAACTCATCAGGATAGTCGCTATAGAAATGGAAATTTGAGCTGGACATTGTGGTTGATTGCTTGTTCATGAAGTCCGCTAAGAGTACTGTATGAGCAGAGGTACAGTTATTTGCTATAATCTTCAGTACTTCCATTGCATTTGAGTGAGAAAGATAGTAGAGAATTCCCTCTAATACCCACACTGTATTTGTATTTAGATTTAAGCCTGATTCTTGAAGCTTTTCAAGCCAGTCCTTTTCTCTCAAGTCCGCTGCCACTCTGTTCAATGATTTTGCCATCATCAGCTGGTGCTTTTGTTCATCTGTTGTTTCTGTTGCTGCCTCTACAATAGTGGTTTTCATCTGCAAGACCTCTGGAAAATCAACCTCAAACATGTCGCTGTCTTTCAAGCAACTCAAGCGATATGCCCTTGTATCCATACCTGCAGAAAAAGAACAGACATCATTGGTTTGCTCTGTAACATTTTTTGCTAAATGGAATCAATCAACTAGCTTCCGAGGGGTGAGCAATGAAAATGCTAGGTGAAATATGAGGGTCTCTTGTGGTACACAATCTATGTCCATTCAGTGTTCAATCTCCATATTGAGGCCATAAATCAGATGAATTAAATTACATTCCGCTTATCATCTTTTATCCAAACATAGTCATAGTTGCTTCTAAATGGAATTACTGTTTATTAACTGAAAGACTATACGTCACTTGATAAGATTAGCATGTTGCAGTTGATGGCTAGTATTTTGGGGATTCGAAGCTGGAAAATTGTTGCATCCTGGTAATGTTTAGTTTGGTGTATGTATCTAGGAAGATGAAAACTTTTGCAGAATACAACAACTAAGCCTCAGTCCCACACAAGTTGGTGTCGCATAAATGGGTGAGTGGACATTTGATCAGTTCAGTGACTGACTACTAATAGTGAGCATATGCCTAAGTGATATCAGTATATTGTCACAATTCGATTAGTAAGTTCATTAATTTGTTGTTACGAAGCAGGGTTGAATGACACCCTTACTAAAGTCTGTCTCCGCCCCACTGACAACTATTTACCAAAGATAAACTAGTCAATTTGTCATTGAGTTGCAAAAAGCATACATTCATTTTAGTGTCACAGGGTATATACAGCACAAGAGATCATGTGGGAACATCACCTACCTGCTCCAAGAATGACAACTTGTGCTCCTCCGCCATCAAAAGAAGTAAGAGCTGCTTCAATTCCTTTATCAAACCATAGTGTCCTAACTGCAATGATAACACCAGAAATCTCTTTAGCATTGTTGAGGATATCTTTCTTAATCTTCTCATACAATTTTTTCAGGTACGTCTCCCCTGCAAGTAACTCCGCTAGTGGATCATGGATCACATGTTTCCAAAGCGCCCTTCCTGCTGCAGTTTGACATGCTGATTGTCTCAAAGAATCCCAATCATGTTCAACAGCTGAATGAACTTCTCTGATGGTTTCAGTGTACAAAGAATCAGGTAGTATAAAATCAGGCAAGCTACCATTTTCTTGATTAGACATTATTATACTGATTTTTAGTGACTACTAATAGAAGAGAAGAACTAAAGGGATAAGCCATGCAATATATACAACAGAAATAAAAGAGTACTGTTGTAGAGGAAAAAGAATTGTTATTAAGGATAAGAAAAGACAGCCACACACACAACCAATGTCTCAGAAAAGTTATTCAATCATATCCAGCTATTCTCTGTGTTGAGTAAATTAAAGGAAGGTAATGAAGCAGGCCACGACTACCATCAATTTTCATCCCTTTGTCCTACTACTCTTTGATTCTTTTCCCCCTCTTAACTGTATCTTTAAAAGGTTAGCAATTTTTTTTATCCAAAAGTAGCATAATAAGAATCCCACATGTTAGGATGAGAACAACTCAAAGATACTTTTAACATGATGTGATATTCTCCCAAAAGCCTTTAACCATTCATTTCGTACACGGACTACATTGTCACGGGATTATAGTCCTTGGACTAATTTATCCCATCATGGAGGTGTGTGAGATAAGGTGGGATATCCAAGATTAAGCATGAGATTAGATTTATACTGTATTTGGTTGACGATATAAATTGTATGTAGCTTATTTCTCTCGTCATCTTTCATGTGGACCACGGGCTTC
The DNA here is from genome assembly GCA_022817965.1 of Solanum lycopersicoides. Lineage (NCBI taxonomy): Eukaryota > Viridiplantae > Streptophyta > Magnoliopsida > Solanales > Solanaceae > Solanum > Solanum lycopersicoides. The sequence goes on along the minus strand of CM040621.1, from coordinate 92,773,442 downwards.
CTCTTATACGTTTGCCTCCAAACTACAGGTACGTATAGGAGTAACTCGCCCCATTTCACTCCGTCAACTGTATACTCGTCTCATCGAATCATCAGTTTTGGTACCAATTTTCATTGTGATATTTTGTTCATGCACCTAACACCGTCATCAAAGAGGAGGTACATCTCAACAACTGGCACATCCACATCCATTACCTTAATTATGGCTCAATTATATATCTATCTATACCTATATTATATGTGTGTGTATATATTAAACACATATTTATATTATTAACCATAGGCCTAAGAAAGTCGGCACAGTGTATCCATTTGATGTTATCCACCATATGTGGTTTATTAAGAAAGAAGATGTGGTCCAATTATTTTTTGTTACTTATGAGCAAGTACTTATTTGTTGCCTTTGGTTGCCAGATGGAAAAATTGTTTTTTTTTATGTGTCTATGATAGGTTATCTATTTTTGTACATTGTGAGATAGCTCCATTGTTGGGTGTTAGATGTTTGATTTGGATAAAGATTCTTGGAACCTTATTAATTTACTTGGTCTTTTTCTCAATAACATGTGCACCTTATGATAAGTTTTAACATTTTGCATTGGCATGATCTGTACTCCTACCACCATGACCTCATATTTATAATTCAATATACATATATACTCACATTTGAATCCTCCTCGCACACCTCGATTAATTTTACGGAATATCAGATAATTATGTCCATCAATGCTTGAACAAGTGGTAGAAATTTTTTAGTGTTTTTATCTATGTTCGAATTTGAACCTGAGAAATCATGATTCTTTATCCACTTCACTAACCATTATATCCTACTCTTAGATGTATTTATGTATTTTCTTAATTAGACGATTTAATAACCACACAGATATTATAACATGTTACGTCACAAATTTCAACAGGCTTATAGCCTACAATTGTTATTGTATATTTTAGACAATGGATTACAAAATTCTCTTTTATCTTTAGCTAGAGTTATTATAACCTTTAGTCTGAAGTAGTTTTATCAGGACTGTCTTACCGCATTGCCGTGGAAGTGAAGACGATCTTTCGTATAGAGTAAGTATGTCAAACAAATTGAAATGAGGAAGGATAAATTGATTTTGTTACACATATAAAGTGGCAAATTCTACGCGTAAAACACATACAAAGAGATCTTGGTGCATAGTAATAAATATGTATAGTATAAATGTCTTTTAACTTGGCTTCAGAAGGTACGTATGCCTTCCAACTTTGGGCATGCACAAATGGACATTTAAACTTGTATAAAATCAAACAAGTAGACACAAACATCCTACATGACATAATATTTGTAGGACGTCAGTACGTCACGTAAGACACAAAATTATCATGTAGAATGCCACGTAAGATAAATGTATTTATTTATTCAATGTTATACAAGTTTAAGTGACTATTTATATATGCAGACCCATAGTTGAGGATAGAAGTATCAGCTGAATTCAAGGTACGTTTATGCATTATGCCTGATAAACACTTACTCACATTTGATAGATGTTTACGTGCCTAACATCTCATCTATAGTAATTAATCTATATAATAATATAAAGCTGAATCTTGAATCGCTGATATAACACCCTCTAATGGCCAGTATTTACAATTATATGTTTTCTCTTCTTTTTTTTAATTATTTCTGATTTTTCCCTATGGAGTTAAAACATCACAGTACATGCAGCCCAAAACTTACGTTAAAAACTCAGCCCACTATAATCATCATTTATCACTTTTTCCTAAACCTTTCTCTATTCCTTTTTAAAGATATTATTATATTACAATTAAGTCACTTAATACCAATGTAAGTTATAATTTTATTTATTACTATTTTATTTTTTAATTCATATTATTTAATTAAGTTATAATTTTATTGATTACTATAAATGCTAAAGCATATCATCCTCACATCTTTTTTTTTTAATTATATTTACACTTGAGTCACTTTGTTATGCCTAATTTAATAATATTTAGATCATTTGTGATTAACTTTTTTTGTTTACAGTATGAAAGATAAATATGAACATATTCCTATGTTGTTTGTGAGAATTCAAATTCAAAACAAACTTCATAGGTAATATTATTTGTTTTGTTTTAGTTTAGTTGATGTCTCTTATTTATAGTGTTTTTTCTTTTATATTTCTCTTCTATGTTTCTCGTCTGTGTTATTTTCTTCATTATTGTTTGTGATTTTTCCATACTTTTCATTCTTCACATATTTTATGTGAATCATTTTTATTGTTTATGGTGAAAGATATGATGAACATATTATAATATTTGGGAATTGAAGTTCAAATTTTATGAACACACTATCATTATTAGTATATGCAAATTTTGTTACTATTCTCTTTTACTCTTTTAAGACGTTATAAAATTTATGGTTATAATATTAATTCAAATATATTAATCTTATATTTATTTGTCAGGATAATATTCTAACTTTAATAAAAATAAGCATGATTTACATAATCATATTTAATTTATAAATTAAAAAAAAAAAGGAATTGAAAAAGTATGATTATCTTCATGCTTTGAAAGGACATGACAAAGTTAATAAAATTTAATATTTTTCTCATCTCAAAATAAATAATATAATTTGTATGCATATACTACAATAATGAACTTTTTGATATTAAAAAAAGGTATAAAAAAAGGACTCAACTTTCTTGCTATGGGGATTTTGATAAAGTTTATTTTTAAAAAAAATCTCAAATTTGTTATATGCAATTTGATAAAGTATAAAGAGATTGTTTCAAATAATTAATTTCTTCAAATACTTTATATTCTTTATGTAATTGGTGTTATATATATCTCAATCTATTTTTTTATATGAACAAGTATATTACATTTGTAGTAAAATTAGTGAAGATAGAAAGTTATTAACAAAATATTTCTTCAAGCTAAGATTAGTGAAAGGAGAAAAGAGAGTTTATTCATCATTACTGAAGAAAGGATAATAACTTTCGAAAAATATGAACATTAAAAAAGAAAATAGTAAAAAACTACAATATTTGGAGGAAAAGAGTAATTTTATAAAACTATAATTGATCTTATTTGGATCACAATAAATATTTAAAAATTATTTTGATTAGACAAAAGGAGGATAATGGCATTTTGATGTTCTGAGTTTTCAAAATTTACAAGTTTATTTGATTTAAATTCTTTAATTTTGTGAGAAAGATACAAACAAAACAAAAAATAGACGAAGAATAAAGGATAGATTTAAAAAAATTATATAAAATTATAAAAGCATGGAATAAACATATCCAATAAAATTATAGGTAGGATCATTGAAGGTAAACTCTTAGGTTAATCGATTTAAAATTACTATAAATTAAAAACTTAAATAGTATATAAACTTGATTAAGACTTCACATATGATATATTTGGATTAAATACAACAAAGAACCTTCACAAAATTTTTAGCAGTACTATTTTAATTTTTTTTTGATCAAAATTTAACAAGTTATTTATGATCGCGCAAAGCACGACTAAATTCACTAACTTTTTTATAATTTAAAAGAAGCAATGACATTATTATATAGTTATAGTAGTCCTAAATAAAGGACAAAAAACAGTAATAAAATAAGAAGAACATCGCATTTATACGAATCATATGCCCATAAATAGTTTAGCCTTTTGGGGTCCCATTGAAGCATGTTCTAAATTAAATTTTAATTTTATCATCTAAAACATTGATCGTGACCAATTAATACTCCGCTATGAGGAAGAAGAATCCAGTTTTTAATTATTGGGTAGATGATGTTTGGGATAATTAACTTAGATTAGTGCTTATGATATATATCTTTAACTCGGATATCCATTTTAAACAATTTTTCATAGAAGGGTTATGAAAATTCATCAAAAATACTAGGCGTATAAGTATTACATGTGTCAACTGTTCATTTGTCACATGAAATGCGAATATATTGATAACGTATAAAGTTGAGTAGATATTTTTATCTTTTTTATGTGTGATTTAAAACGTGACAATTAACGAAAATTTATTAACAAGTCAAAACGAATAAATAAACTTTATTTTTTTAATGGAATAAAGTATTTCGATATTAAAGGTTAAAACACTTATCTTCTTTAATAATTTAATTATCATTTCTACTACTATATAATAATGATTAATGACTATATTTACAATTGCAACCTTTATATGTATTAAAATAAACACTAAATTCCAAGTACAATATTATAAGATCTCATACAGGTATTTCATTAACAGAAACAACTTTTTACATTTTGTTTTTATTATTATTTTTATTAAATTGTCTAAAATAAAGGATTGGTAGTTCTAAGATGTTTTTTGGATCTTAATATGGAAATATTGAAGCTCTTGCATTTAGAATATTTTTATATTTCATATTATATGACATAATATAGTATGATAAACTCATAATTGCTTAAACAAAAATATTATATGTAATATTATTATAAATAAGGGGAAGTAATAGAAAAATATTATTGATACCGATCAATCTCATATTCGAAGAGTTGCTCATGCTTTTCAAATATCTTAAAAATATTAATTAACAACTCTTAAATAAAAACAATTGAGAATATTTCTACTTTACTTCAACCCTATGCGTACATCTTAGTTCTTACAAATATACATATATGAATACTTATATAAGATCAAACTCTAACATCACAAATAATAAGCATAGCGAAATTCTATTTTTAACGTTGAATTTGAACACTAGAATGCTATAATAAACGGCGCGAAAGAATTTTATTTGTGAATTTGTATTTAGTAGTCAAGAAAATGAGTTGATAATTATAATGTTTCATGTTCAAATCAAAACAGTAAGACCACAATCAATGGAATCCCATACGTGATGGACATCCAATAACTTTACTCGAAAAAGATAAAATGACTATTTTCGATAAATTATTGACTTAAATAGAAAACACTGGAGGAAAAGAAATAGTAGCAACAACAAACAGTAGAATAACCAAAGCAAAAAAATAAACAAACGTAAAGTTGAAGGAATACGATACCAAGAGAGTATCATTAATAATAACAATAATGATAAGAAAATTAAAAAAACACGCTTAATTATTTACTAATCTTCTACCTTAATTCAAAATTTCATATATTCTTATCTAAAAGATCAAAATCATGTTTTATATAAAAACCGCAAATATCTCATGTCTTAATACTTTTATTTAAAATTATATTTCAATAAACTATATCAATCACGTCTTAGTGGGCAGAGTAACTAATAAATCTACCGTTACGAAAATAAACAAACAAAAAAGCTTTTTTAGCATTCGGAAGAAACAAAGGGACTACTCATTTAATTAGTCAATCCCAATAATATTCTGGGAATAATTGTTTTCCATCACATTGGTCATGCACCTATGCTAAATAAATTGATTTTTAAAGAGATATTGGGGAGAGAAAAAGACATAAAGTTCTTGAATGAAATAAAAAAATCACTATAAATAATTTTGTAAGTTAGGAGCTTGAATGATTTTGGGTTCTTGATGAAAAAACAAATCTAAAAGTTTAAAATTCCAAAAAAAATCAAATCTTTTTCCAAGTTACCAATTTTTCTTTGAACTTGGGGAAAAGAAAATGGCAGATGTGCCATGTTGTGGAACAGAATTTTTTGTGTTTATTTTGGTTATTATAGGATTAGTGTTGTTTGCTGGTTTGATGGCTGGTCTTACCTTGGTCTTATGTCTCTTGGACTTGTCGACCTTGAAGTTCTCAGCAAATCTGGTCGTCCACAAGATCGTATTCATGCCTGTAAGTTTTATTATGAAGAACTTGTTAAAGATTGATGATTTGGGGTTTATTAGAAAGTGCTAAAGTTTGCTGCTTTGGGGTTTATTAGGAAGTGCTAAAGTTAGCTGTTTTGGGTTTTATTTGAATTGTTAAAGATTGATGATTTGGGGTTTATTAGAAAATGCTAAAGTTTGCTGATTTGGGTTTTATTAGAAAGTGCTAAAGATTGCTGCTTTGGGGTTTATTAGGAAGTGCTAAAGTTTGCTGATTTGGGTTTTATTAGAAAGTTCTAAAGTTTGCTGATTTGGGTTTTTAGTTATCTGTTTGTGTTTCATGGAAGTTTGATGTGTTATCCTTCATTCTTGCTAGGGGTAGAGTTAATAAGAGGCTGTGAAAAATTCATATGGTATATATACAAGGTCAAAAAGCCTTTTTTTATGTGTATATTGTAGATGATGAACTGCTTGGTGAATTTCCTGTGTTTGCTAATGTTGATGAGTAGTTTTGATTGACTATTGTCTACCTGCTACCTTTGTAACTTTGGTGTAAAGTTGTAAACTTTTCTATATGATCAATTCTTGGAGTTATATTTCCTCTTGCTAATTCTATGCACTAGTCAGGTTTTTACTTTAAAATTGTTCATATGGGTAAATGAATGTGTAGAATTGGCTGTCCCAAAACATATTTTTCGAAAGAAACAAAAAGGTTGAATCTTGATTTATGCAAGAGGGTTATAAATCATGAATAAGTAAAAGAGAGTGAATTTGTCCTTAGAAACTGAATAAACTGTTTAGCAATAAGCTTGATGTGGTAGCTTTTGTTGTGGTTGAACTGCAATGCAAATTGTGGATAGATAAAGTAAGAAAATGGTGTATTGATGATATACTCGAACAAGGTAATTGAATAGTTGAAGAACTAAGAGAAAGAGGTACATGATTCTTGTCATACCTGGAATGGACAAATGAGAAAGTTAAGTCAGTTTTCATATCATGATTCAACAATTGAAGCAATAATCACTGATGTTGTAATAAAGCTTATACTGTGATAAGTTAGAAAAGAAGCAGTGTTGTGACACAATATGAGTTGTAGAATGTTCGCTTGCATCGGCTTCTTAAAGATTTTGCCCTTCCTTTGACAGCTAAAATACTTCCAGTCGTAAAAAACCAACACCTTTTGCTTTGCACACTCTTGATCGGCAACTCTTTAGCAATGGAGGTTTGTGTACCAGTACTTATTTGGCAATAATTATCCTTTTATTACCCGTGCTTACTTATTTATTACTTCTCTCCTTTTCCTTTGTAGTCTCTTCCAATTTTCTTGGACAAGCTTGTACCTTCATGGGCAGCTGTACTGGTATCTGTGACACTGATTCTCATGTTCGGAGAGGTGGTCTATTCTACTCATCAACTTAATATTTCAGCTTGTTAGCTGTTGCATTTGCTCGTCTCTTGTTCTATAACTAGGCTTTGTTGCTTTTATGTTTGCAGATAATTCCTCAAGCAATCTGTACTCGCTACGGATTGACAGTTGGAGCTACTGTAGCACCTTTTGTTCAGCTTCTTCTCTGGTTATTCTTCCCCATTGCTTATCCAATTAGTAAGGTATAAAGCACAACAATCACATCCTATAGTTTACTACTTAGAGCTGTTAAGTTTCCATGTTTTGCTACCAGAGAGAGAAATGCTTCACCAGCTTTAATTTTGGTTGCCACCGTGTCACGATGCAAGTCAAATGACAGGGCTTAAGAAATAAACTTAATGAACCCACTAACAGCTCATAAGATTGTTCTGGACTTATATACACTATGGCGATTAATTTGTATGCACTTTTCCTTTCTGTAAGCTTGGGAAAAAATAGAAAGAATGCAACATAAAGTTGAATGGAGAAGTTCATATAAATGCTATTCTTCATCTATATATATCTACTTGGTTATAGTAATAGTATCAGAGTTGCTCCATTTCTCACTCTATTTATTTTTCATTTTTATTGTAAGTGAGAAACGATCATGCTTATAATCAGATATGTAGAATATGCATCATAATATTTATTAATATACAGAACAGTCATCTTTACTCTTTAGTATTTGAAAGAAAACGCCAAAACCTCATGCAGCAAATTGAGAGAATTTCTCTGTGCTACTTTCTGTTGTTAAGGATCCTATTATTAGCTTGATAAAGAAAAAGGGATCTTAACTTCATCCTTGGTTTTGCTTCTAGGTCTTGGATTGGATGTTAGGTAAGGGGCACGCTGCCCTTCTGCGAAGAGCTGAGCTAAAAACGTTTGTGGATTTCCATGGCAATGAGGTAATGTTTCACTAGTTCTCGATTTTTGTTGCTGATCGAAGCACATACAAAATATCTTTAGACATGCAATATTTGTATTATTGTATATGTGCATGAACAATGTCGCTTACACAAACAAGTTCATCTCACCAAGATTACGTGCTATAGCTGAACCTTGTTTCCAAATTCGTTCTGTTTATTTTTCTGTATGCCTCAGCTTGTTTGCTTCTTATTGCTATGACAGGCTGGAAAAGGAGGGGATTTGACACATGATGAAACAACAATAATTGCTGGAGCACTGGAGTTGACAGAAAAAACTGCAAAAGATGCGATGACTCCAATATCAAAGGCTTTTTCTCTTGATCTGGATGGAACACTTAACTTGTGGGTTAATAAGTTGCTGTTCAATTTGATTTCAAGCTTTCATAAACTTTTTATGTTCTATAACACGTCTATCTCCCTCCCTCTCTCTCTCTCTCATGCAGGGAAACACTAAATGCTATAATGACAATGGGGCATAGCAGAGTTCCTGTTTACTACAGAAAGTCGACAAATATTATAGGACTAATTTTGGTAATAATGTTTCCTCCATGCTGAACTCAATTTTTACCTTGTTGTGGATTCACTTATTGTGTTGAAGTTTAATTGTCAACATCATTTATCAAGAGTTCTTGTTTCTTTTGCTGTGTTACTTCTGCAAGTATGTGTATCTGTAACTTACTGATATTGTGTTCCATGCTCTTTGTACGTGTCTTCAAATATTTTGCGGGCAGGTTAAAAATCTTTTGGCGGTTCACTCAGAAGAAAATTCAGTTCCTCTGAGGAAAATGTTGATAAGAAAAATTCCGAGGTAAAGATAACTGCAGCAATTCTTCCCTTCCCTAAATGTTTATGTTTATAACCAATCAACTAACTATGCCCCAAGCTCACCTAAACAGAACTTATTGGTTCAAGGGCAACAGTTATGGGATACTCAGAAAAAGAAAGTAAAGCTAATTTAAACAATTGAGTTATAATTGCATCAATGTTTTCGCGATGGGCCACTCCCACATCAGTACTACTATGTGCTGAGATGGGGTTCATATAGCCGTCTTTGGGCTCTCCCTGCATGCCCATCATGCCTTGGATGGTGACGCCAGTATGGCAGTGTTTGCCCAGGGATAGTATTGTCTAACGCGCCATTGTCAAGGATGACGGATGCGGAGCATGTGATTTGTGATGGTCCAGTCCCATATCGATACTACTATGTGCTGAGGTGGGGTTTATATAGCCTTGGGCTCCCCCACCTCAATAACTAGCTTTTGGGGTGTGGTTCTCCCTGGGTTTTAGGGGTTTACATAGCCTTTGGCTACCCCACTTCAATAACTAGCTTTCGGGGTGTGGTTCTCCCTGGGTTGTAACAGTTTTCCTTCACTATTGTACCATGGTTTCTTTATGACCTTATAACTTTACAGGTTAGCATCCATTGCCTTAGTTGCAGTGATATATAATCTCATCTAATGTTTAAGAAATCCAGCTCCCATTCGCTGATGCTCTGTAGTCGCTTTTCTAAACACAACAATTTAAAGGTTACTGAAACTAATTGACCGAGGGTGCCATGGGTTAGCAATTGGTTTAGCTTCCACCATGGCCCTTTCACTTGTAGAATTCATCTGCATCTAACTAGAGTATGGGAAGTAGTTGATTTCGTCTCATATAGTTCATGTGTCATGGTTTTAACGTCAAGCTTCATTTCAATATTTATTTATCATCTCCAACAGAAGGCTATCAGACTTCTATTATAGCCTTCTGACTGATCCAATTATCCTTCTGTGCTTTCTCTACACAAGATAACTTCCTGTAGCTATCCAAATAATGAATTCTAAGGTTCTGAATTCTGATCATTATGAAGTACTTCCTAGATATCCACAACCTTTTCATAGATCTGCAGTTTAGATTATACAAACTTCAATATGAGTGACATATTTGTAGAGGAAAAAAATTACAGCTGAATTAAGATAATAGTTAGCATGCAATGCTCTTATTCTAAGCTAATTGTACAGCATTGGATTTTTTTCAGGGTTTCTGAAAACATGCCTCTGTATGACATTTTGAATGAGTTTCAGAAGGGCCATAGCCACATTGCTGTTGTATATAAAGATCTGAACGAGGCGAAAGATATGCCAGTGAATGATAAAGGTCTGAAACCTTGAACGTCTTGGCTCTACCATGTAGCTACTTATCCTAGTTTTTCTGTTAAAACATTATTGCGAGCCTTAAACGTCTTTGCTCCGCATATCCAGTTTAACTTTTTATTCATTTTGTGCTAAATGGGCTTCTAATCAACTCTCTCCAAGTCCTTCATACCTTGTAATTACCTCTATTTCAGAAAATGAAGCAAACAGATCTTCAGTGATTAAACTTGACAGTTTTCTATTAAATTGGTGAAATTACGATTTGGCCAACTTTTAAGTGTTGTATGAACTGATAATTGCAGATGCTGATAGCGCAACACTAAAATCCAACTCGCATGACATTAAGACGGCATTACATAAGGCTGATGATGACCAAGTCCCAAAGAAATCTCCTCCCCCTACTCCTGCTTTTAAGAAGAGACACAAAGGTTGCTCATTTTGTATTTTGGATTTGGAAAACACTCCAATACCAGAGATACCTTCCAATCAAGAAGTTGTTGGTGTTATTACTATGGAAGATGTCATTGAGGAGCTTCTTCAGGTGCTTAAGATTCTAACTTCCATTAATATTTGTTTGTCCTTTTTGTGGTATTGTTTTCATTGTAGACCCCCCCTCCCCCCACCTCCGCGCCAGAGACAGGATTACAGGAATATGTACAACACCATTTTTACTCTGTTACATAGTTATGAACTTCCATATCATTCTTAAAGATCGAGCAAAATCTCTCTGTGTATTACTTTCTCATTTTGTATTTCTTTACGGCAGGAGGAGATATTGGATGAAACCGATGAATATGTCAACATTCATAACAGGTATTGTCTGTCTAGCAGTGCCATTTATGCTCCTTCATTTGTTCTAGCATTGGCATGTAAATCTCTTTTAGCTAAAGAACTAGTTCTATGCTTCTTCAATACTATTAAAGATCAATCTTAATCTATTGCTGCCCCTCCTAAAGAAAATAGGAGAGCGGCTGAGCATGTGGTAAGGTTTTCTCCCCTTTGTGGGGAGTGTGAAGGTGTTGTTGCACACTTGCACTTGACAATATGTGCCTCTGTCCCTAGAAGGAGTTAGTGTTGTCAAAGGCTCATTTAAGGCACGCTTAAGCCCTGGGTCTCAAAAAAGTTCAGGGAGTGCGCTTTGGTGTAGGCAAAGCACTAAGGCGTACTCCTCATTGACCATGAGTTCTATCATGAAGGCGTACGTAAATATTATTGGCAATTAAGTGTATTACTAGTTGCTAAGCAGAACATTATGAATGAATCTGTTACTTTCTTGAATTACATATATGTTTCTCCTTAGAAGTCAATGGGGCACAGCAGGTTCGGCATCTACATTGCACCTTTTTTTTTTTTTTTTTTTTTTTTAACTAAAGCCCTCATTTCAATTGCGCTTAAAGCCCCAATAGACTAGACTGGAGCCCTTTTAGAGCTTTTCGCGTTTATGTAATTGTGAAATGATGAGTTGTGTACTTGTGTCTGATGGGGTTGAACTTATTCTTTTCAGGATAAAGGTGAACATGAATTCTTCACAAGATTTTTCAGCTGAACAGAATTCCTCAACTCAGCTGCTCCAGTCCCTCTGACTGTTCAATCACTATCTTACAAGACTTCTCAATAGCTACCTCAAGTATAGCAACATGTTAAATGTATAGTTTCTCTATTCTAGCATATCCTGATTCTAGTATTTTTGTATTACTATTTAAACTTAGGTTAGACTGGTCCCGCAGAGCGCGAATTCGGGTAGGATAGTATAGCCCTATATACAGAGGAATAGGCTTCAAATTCAACAAGAAAGAAATTTGGTTTGGATTGTAAATTGTAATGCAGTGTATTGCTAGAGTTTGAGACATACAAAGTTCATTTACTGGAATCTCATCAGTATCATGTGTGTTATTTATGTCTCAAGAACTTAATTTTCTTGCAATATTAATAGGCCCTTGTACCTCGGGGCAAAGTTTACGTACACACTGCTCTTCAACATTCGAATTACACCGAGTTTTTATTGAAATACGTGGTATCTTTTATCCTAATTAACATGATTTAAAGTTTTCAAATGCCTTGATTTTATTGATAACTCTGGCTAAACTATTTTTAGTGAGACATAATTACTTAAATATCATTTATTAAACTTTTCAGATATAGTAAATGATTAAAGTAACACTTAATGAAAATTTTGAATAAATTTTTCGCATTATATCTATAGATAAAATTTGAACGAACAATTTAATACTCTTAAATAAAGTAAATTAAGTCAAAATGTTATATTAAGTTCTCGTCTCCAACTCCTTTCTCTCCTTTTTATATATATATATAGTGACAGCTCTTCTTAAATCCAAAAACAGAATTTTTTTAAAATCTACTAATAAATCTTGACTTTTACTTTAACTTTCTTTAGTTAGAACATCACTTCAGTGTCAATTCTCTCTTGAGCTGCGAAAGTTTTTTGTTTTTGGGGTAAAAAAAGATTGTTGCTTTTGTTGTTTATATGTAATTCTGATTTCTGGGTATGTCTCAGATTTTTGTTTGAGTTAGAAATGAGGAAGCACAACACAGCTTTAACAAGATTTGGGAGAAAGGTAAAAGGTTCATATCAATCTTATGGTCTTGGTGTTAAGTTAGCTGCAGTAGTAATTTTGGGTCTTTGTTTTGTATTCATTTGGTCTGTGTTTTCACCTTCTTCTTATTCAGTAGCCTATCAAAGAGACACTTTTGATGATATTAGAGAACCTATTTCATCTGCAAATAGGAAAAAGGTTACATCTTTAGTTCCTACAACTAAGAAAGAACAACCCCATAATAAGAGATTGAAACATAGATCAAGTTCTGGTGAGAAAAAGAAGAGGGTTGATAGGTCTTCTTTGCCTACAAAATCTGGTGGTTGGCATAGGAATGATAAAAGTGGAGTTGATAGGAAGAGAAAGGGTGAGGATCTGAAGTTACCCAAAAAGGTTGATGAGGTAAAGGAACAAGAATTGGAAGGATCTGAAACTGATGTGTTGGAGAAGGAGAATGAGGAAGACAAAATAGGAAATGATAAGCAAGAAGAAGAGAAAAAAGTAGTTGAAGTTAAAGAGAATGAGAAAGAAAAAACAGAAAATAATAGTAAACAAGAAGGAGAAGGAGTGAATGGTAAAGATAATGAGAAAGAGGAAATTGAAAGTGATAAAGAAGAAGAAGGTGAAGGAGAAGGAGGAGGAACAGTAGATGGTAATGAAGGTAATGGTGAATTAGCTAATACTGAGGAATTGGATCAAGAGGCTGCTGAGGAAGTGGAGGATGAGGATGAGAAAGCTAAAGATAATGAGAAGAAGAATAAGAATTTAGGACCATTATTTGATCCAAAAGCACATTATACTTGGAATTTATGTAGCACTAGAAGCAAGCACAATTACATTCCTTGCATTGACTTTGAAAGTGCCAGTGGAAAGTTGCAGAATTATCGGCATCACGAAAGAAATTGTCCTAAAGCACCTCAAATGTGTCTTGTTCCCCTTCCTCCTGGTGGTTATGAGACTCCAGTAAGCTGGCCTGAGAGTAAGTCAAAGGTATGAGAATCAAGCTCATCTTCAGTAAATTCAGTTTTATCTTTTCTTTCTTATAATAAGTTCATAATATTTACAGATACTTTATAAAAATGTGGCACACCCGAAACTAGAGGCATATGTTAAGAAAGGGAGCTGGGTGGTGGAGTCTGGAGATTATCTCACTTTTCCGACGAACCAATCTATACCCAAAGGTGGAATTCAACACTACCTAGATTTCATAGAAGAGGTGAGTCCCTTTTATTGACTCTTTCTTTGTTTCTCTAGCGATTGCAGTGCTGAAAGGTCTAACGATTGTCTATGAATCTTCATAAATCATATGTATATATTTTCCTTTGCATCAAAATACAAAGACTATATATGGTCCATCTTGATTCTCTGCTTAGAATTACTATTGTCTTTAAAAATTGCCTAGCATTTCTCACTCCCATATAGTGGACCACATACAAGCTGGGATGGAGTTCCACCATTCTTCTGCTTTCCCCTACATCCCACCTTTTTAGAGCATTTCGCTAATTCAATGTTACACTCTGGCATGAGTTAATTCAAACTAGTCATGCTTGAAAATCTGCCAAAGCTGATCAGTAATGTAAAACAGATGGTTTTTATTTTCTGCATTCTCCTGACACTAGAAGCATCTTGAGCTGCTTTACTCTTGTATTATGATCTCTTTCCTTTGTATAGAAGATGAAAGATGACTTGTCTTCGCCACACAGTAATGCTGGTGCGATTTCTGATTGTAGTTGATTTGAAATTGGTTAACTCCTTGTTAATTATCCTTCTCTTACTGAAGTTGCTAGATTCAAACACTAGATGTATGCCTGGCTGATTTGAAATAATACTGCTAACTGTAGTATGATTATTTACTTATTTAGTTGTCAGTTGAATGCTACTTGCAAAGTCTCTCCTTGTGTTTGATGTGTGAATTGATATTGGAGATTGGTAGATGGTACCAGACATTGAATGGGGGAAGAATATCCGTGTTGTTCTGGATATTGGATGTGAAGATTCAAGCTTTGGGGCTTCTCTACTTGAAAAAGATGTGTTAACACTTACTTTAGGCTTAAAAGATGACCTTGTGGATCTAGTACAAGTTGCACTTGAGCGTGGTTTTCCGGCAGTAGTTACCCCATTCGGAACTCGGAGGCTTCCCTTTCCTAGTGGTGTCTTTGATGCTATTCACTGTAATGATTGCCATGCATCTTGGCATTCTAATGGTTAGTGTTAAGTTATTGCTAGAGATTCCTTTTTCTTGCTTTATGTTTCCTTTTCTGTGATATCAGGAGATTTAATTAAGTTTACTTTCAGGGGGAAAGCATCTTATAGAGATGAACAGAATTTTGAGGCCTGGAGGTTATTTTATTTTGTCTTCAAATCACATTAGCATTGAAGTTGAAGAAGGTTTGTCCTATATTTATGTTGAAGGAAAACGGTTTCTGTTTTTCTTCTTTCTTTGATGAAAATAGTTATTTTTACACTTTTGCACGTTTTAGTCTAATGAATAAATATTTTCCTGAACGATGACAATTCCTATAGCAGACCTTATCTTCCTACAGAAAAAACATTCAGCAGTGGACACTTGCCCTCCACTGTAGTGGATATAACGAAATCATCTCTTCTAATTTCTCAGTCAATGTCAAGCTTCTTGTTCTTGCTAATGAGGACTATCTGATATTCTCATACACTCCCAAATGTTCTGCTACAGAATTCATGTTATTTTTACTAAAGAAACTCTTGATTTGGATGGATGAATGGATCATATTTTGGCTTGTAGCTTGAAATTGTCTTGCATTGTTATCAAGTTGTTTTCCTTTCTGAAACTTGAAAGATGAGCTATCATTTTTATTTAATCCTTTTTAAGATATTCAATTTTGCGTGCTTTACTTTTCTTTTCAGCATGTATTTACGAATGCCTTTTTGTGAAGTACCCATGCTCATAACATCAACTTCTTCTCCAGGTATGTCCACGTTGACAGCATCAATCTGTTGGAACATCCTCGCTGATAAAACTGATGAAATCAGTGATATCAGGATTAAGTTATACCAAAAACCACAAGCAAATGACATATACCAATTGAGAAGGAAAAAAGTTCCACCTCTATGCAAAGCAAATGAGAACCCAGATGCATCCTGGTGAGTTGAAAAAGCTTGTGTTGTTATACTTGTTCTCTTTTGCTCTTTTCGGTCAATTTGCATTTCCTTTGCACATACTTCCGCTACTGTGCATGGACGAGTAATCTTGGGAAAATAAGTGCACAACTCCATCATTGTATGTCATCACACAAATAAGCTACAATTCTCTAAGAAGTGGTAAAATAAGCATGATTTATGATAAACCTTAAAGAGTCAAAGACACATTAGTTCTAAAATTGTCATGCTTCTTTCTTTACCCTCTCAAATGTTAAAATCCTATTACCTTATCCGCAACAGGTATGTGCCGATTAAATCTTGCTTGCACACAATTCCTGAATCCATAGAACAACGAGGAACCGAATGGCCTGAGGAGTGGCCAAAGAGACTTGAAACTTATCCCGAATGGTTGAACAATAGAGAGAAATTGGTCGCAGACAGTGAGCACTGGAAAGCTATTGTTGACCATTCTTATCTAGTTGGCTTGGGTATTGATTGGTCCAACATTCGAAATGTAATGGATATGAAAGCCATCAATGGAGGGTAAGCCCCTAGCTTTGGTTAATCTGATGAAAGCATTAAAATGTTATTGGCTCTCCCTCTTCTTTTAATTGTAATATTGTGCCTCGGCAACTGAGAAAAATATACACAGATTTGCAGCAGCTCTTGCACAGCAGAAGGTGTGGGTGATGAATGTTATTCATGTACATGCACCAAACACCCTTCCCGTAGTCTTTGAAAGAGGACTTATTGGCGTATACCACGATTGGTGTGAGGCTTTTGGTACTTATCCAAGATCATACGACCTTCTACATGCAGATCATCTCTTCTCTAGGCTTAAAAACAGGTTACATGACCTTTTCTCCTTTATTTGCTCCTCTGTTTTAGTTTTCCTCTCATAAAATATATGGATGATCCTGTCTTTCTTGATTATGAATTAAGACGAAAAGTCGGATATACTTGTTCAGTTCAGGTCTACTTATGGTCATTCTTCTATCTGAAAAAAAGTATATTGCTTTAAAAAGGTGACTCATAGTCCCTTTTCGAGTATTATCTATCCAGTGGGCGTGTGTATGAACGAACAGCTTCCACCTTTTTTGGGGCTATATTCCCTTGTTTTCCCCCATACCCCTTTCAGCAAGGGTTTCGAAAAATCTTCTTCCGACCTATGGAGGTGGTCTGTCAAGTTTGAGACTTTCCATTTCCAGACTTCAAATTTTCTTCATAGCTAATTAAGTGGTTCATTCACTGCAGGTGCAAGCATCCCATTGTGATTGTGGTTGAGATGGACCGTATATTACGGCCTGGTGGCTGGGGAATCATACGTGACAAGGTCGAAATACTTGATCCATTAGAGAAAATATTGAGAAGCTTGCACTGGGAGATACGAATGACTTTCGCCAAAGATAAGGAAGGCATCCTTTGTGCTCAAAAGACAATGTGGAGACCTTGATGAATGCTTAGAGGCAAGTCATCTGATTATTTGGACTACAGATTCCAGTCATTTTCCTGCTGGTTATCTATACAATATTATCTATACGCGAGTAACACAGTGCCATTCTTGCCAACAATAGTGTTTCTTGGCCACATATTGCAAAAGAAATAGTCGTGGATCCAGAATTTAGACGTTGTGAGTGTTGAGTTCTGAAATGTATCGCAAAGATTTAATTCATTGTTGGATCATCGCTGAAAGGAAAGTATTTTCCAGCAATTAGTGTGCAAGTCATATATTTTTGCTCTTACTATTGATTGACTAGTGGTATATTTGTGCATATATTGAAATCTGATTTACCTGTTATGTGAACCTTATACTGCGAATTGTATGATTAATTCACTAGCCTAAATTGTATAATTTGCTGGCCTATTTCGCTACAATTGTATAATTCGCTGGTCTATTTCACTGCAATTGTATAATTCGCTGCCTATTTTGCTGCAATATCTATATAAAATTTGCTTTGCATACAATTGAATCGAAGCAAAATGTTTGTATATTGTATAATTATAAGTGTATAGGAAGAAGATATATATTTTTCTCTCGCTTTATACAAAAAACAGAAACAAAATTTATACACTTCTGTTGTATAACGCGAGAGAAAATTGTATTTCACTGCAATTGTATAATTTGCAATTGTATAATTCATTGGCCTTTTTCGCTGCAATATTAGTATAAAATTTGCATTTTTCTACAATTGAATCGAAGTAAAATATTTGTAAATTGTATAATTAAGTGTATAGCACGAAGATATATGTTTTTGCATGTGTATATACAATTTTCTCTCGCTTTATACAAAACAGAAACACAATTTATACACTTCTATGTATAAAGCGAGAGAGGCGAGCAGAGGGAGAGTGGCGAGCGAGAATGGGAGAGTGGCGAGCGAGAATGGGAGAGTGGCGAACGAGATTTTTGGGAGAGAGGCGACTGACAAACTTTGGTAAACGTTTACTATGGAGCACAATCAAATCAAACCGTAGCTACTCTATTTATTTTAGGTTATTAGTTTGCTATTATATACAATTATCCCTAATTAATTAAAACACTTGTCAAGATTAGAATGGGATATCCTTCAAAATTTTAATTTTAGATTGACTAGTCTAAGATTTGATTTGGAAAATAATGCAAGTAAATGACTACTATTTTGTTTGGAAAAATTAATAACTAAATAAGGTATCTAAAATAAATATCGCCTAATTAAGATGTTTAAGTGAAAATTGATGGCCACCGATGAATTTGGCCTTTATTAAACGAAGAATCAATTGAAAATACAATATACATACCACATCTTTGACATAGTCCTCACTATGTTGTGGCGGCAAGCTGCACTGCAGACTATGGCCAGTGGTATTGCCTGGCCAGACGCCATGCATAGTAAACCTCAGTGTGTCGATTGATGGTTTACAGTAAACTCCAGGATACCCACATAGGTGTTGGGTTATCCCACATCGGAAGTGGAAGGGGCTGGTGGTCAATTTATAAGTGTGAGGGAAAGCCTCAACCTTTGAGCTAGCTTTTGGGTTGAGAAGGCCCAAGACCACCCAACAATAGGGTGGGAGGCCACTGTATGACAGAAAGCCAGGTAATTAAAATCACTTTGACAAGTTGTTACTCTGATGAACATTATCAAGAATAAGTAGATTACACACATTTTTTAATTTTCTGGTTTGTGTAACTTACCTTATATAATGTCTATTTATATAAAATTATTTAATATTTATGAAGGGAAGGGTATATAGTACTCCCTCCGTTTCATTTTATATGACACTTTTTCGTATTTCGAAATTCAAACAAGTATATCTTTGACCGTAAGTTTTTCATTAACATTTTGAATTATCAATTGATGTGACTTATAGTACTTTTACGTAGTTTATAAATATATAAATTTCATTTCAAAAATTTAAAGATTTCATACGTAAATGTCCGGTCAAAGTTAAACTGTTTGACTCTAGAAAAACGAAAAGTGTAACATAAAATGAGACATAGGGAATAGTAACTTACTATCGTCTTATTGGTTATTGGATACTAAAAATCGATACTCCAATAAAAAAAATCTAATTCGATTTTTGCACATCCCTACTATATAATATAATGTAGGGAAAGAGTCAAAAATACCCTCAACTTTAATTTATTGTTTAAATTTATCCTCGCCGTTAAAATAAAATTAAGTTTACCCCTCGCCGTTAAAATAAAGTTAATTTTACCCCTCCTGTTACTAATTTCACCAAATTTACCCCTCATTAGATGGATTGACCCAAATTTTAAAATAAAACCTATTCCTTATTTTAATCCATTAACCCGATCATTTAAAATAACCCGACCCATTCTCCCAAATCTCCTATACCCATTTACCCATTCTCCCAAATCTCCATTAAATATGTCAAAGAGGTAAATTTGGGTTAATCCGTCTAATGAGGGGTAAATTTGGTGAAATTAGTAACAGGAGGGGTAAAATTAACTTTATTTTAACGGCGAGGGGTAAAATTAACTTTATTTTAACGGTGAGGATAAATTTAAATAATAAATCAAAGTTAACGGATATTTTTGACCCTTTTCCCTATAATGTATAAGCATTCCATCTTCCACATCCAGCTTTTCCCAACAGGGTTTGTGTCATGTCTCTAACAAAAAACTAGGAGTGGCCTCCATGCACCTATGCAGTGGGTAATTCAAATCCAGCTTTGAAATAAGCATACAAGGCTATTAATCTTTGCTAAATTATTACATATTGTTTTGTTGCACTAGAAAAAAAAGAAGATTTTTATGATAAAATATATAGAATTTGATATTAATATAATGGCAATGTTAGTGATTTCACGGTGGTGTTCGTGGAAGAAGAAATAATTGAGTGACATGGATAATTTTATTTGAAATCTGACTTAGACATATGATGTAGCAATGAGATAACATTAATGTGGCGCAAGTGAGATACACTTTTCAATTTGAGAGTGATACTATACATCACAAATAGTAAATAAATTTACTTTTTAGTAATAACACGTGATAATTTAAGAGTATAACTGAGACTTTTCGAAATAAAAATAAAATTTGCAAACATTATAAACAATCATACGTAGTGGAAAAGAAAAGCAAACCAATATTATTTTATATCCCTGCAATTTCATCACAAAATATACCTTAACATAAACCCACAAAATAATCCAACTAATTACTTGTTCAATTCAATTTTAAGAACTAATTGTTAAGTTCAATTTCCAGTATAAAACATATTTTTTTACTTGTACGATTTTAGGGAAGAAAAGAGGGTAGAGAAATTAATTAATGAGTATTAAAATAATAATAGTAACTCTTTGCTTTTGTTTTTTAAAAAGCGCACATTTATTTTAAGTATATAAAATGATTTATTTTTTAATAACAGATCTGAAGAATAGGAATGAGGAACTTTCTTCCTTGTCTATATAGCTTCTGTTGAATCAAATTTCTTGGCTTTTCCCTAATCATAGTTTGATGGATGATTATGTAAATAATTTTCCTGAGGATATAGTGAATGATATTCTGTTGAAATGTACAGTCAAATCGTTATTGCGATTCAAATGTGTGTGCAAGAACTGATACGTCCTTATCAAAACCCCTGATTTCATTCAACAACACTTGAAGAAGAAGAAGAATCGTAGCAAAAGCCTCTTGATTCATGATCATGATATTAATGATTCTTCGATGACTTTCATTTCTGAAGAAAATTCCCAAAAATTCCTAGGTATGAAATACCTCATAGGTTATGTTGACGGTTTGTTCTTAATGTATGGATATATGAATAATGTTCGTTCATGTGCATTGTTGAATCCTGCTACTAGGGAGGTAAGACGCTTCCCTAACCCTCTATCCACGATCGATCAATACCCTTACACTAATGACTTTAAAGTGATAAACTTTTTTCACTGGCCGTGTGAACTTGCAGCAGTCTATTCGTGTCGTAAAGACTCATGGAGAATTTTCAATACTGATGATATTCACAGAACACGATCTGTATTTGATGTGAAACGCACATATGGTAATGCTTATTCGAATGGAAATTATTACTGGCTGCTAATTAGGAACAATGTTAGTAGCATTCTTGTATTCAACTTTGGGAGAGAAATGTTTGAAGAGATTGAAGGGCCGAATACAAATGGTCGCGAAAATGCAGAGGGTATGATGTTGCTTGATAACTCCATTGCCATCTTGAACTCGATAGCGAATCCAAGATATTATTATGATATATTGGTAATGATTCAACCAGGGGTTTGGAACAAACTTATTACCTTTCAATCCTTCCCATATTTTTTCTCTTTCTATGATACCTCTTTCATTTTTGTATCTAGAGCTTCTCGATTGTTCTCCTATAATGTTCGGACTAACAAGACAAGATATCTTGATTTTCTATATTCGCGCTTGCAAGATGGTGCAGCATTTGGTGATGGTGGTTGTGGGGTTTATTGTTATAAGGAGAGCTTAATAACAATTAACTGAAGTCATCTTATAAGTATTGTTTTGATTATGTAATTAATGAGTTCATTCAATTTCATTGTTTTAATTTCATTCGGAATCGAGATTTCAATTACCATTTGTTGAAAAGGACACAGAGTTAGAAGAACAGTTATGAAAATTATTATGTTGAAACTTTGACTACCTGGTATCTCTCATCGATCTCCTTCTATGTTTGTGTTGGAAATCGGATTAATTTCTCTTTGTTTCTCTCGTATCCAAATAACATATTTTTTTTTTATTAAGAGAAAGGATCAGTTAGCTATAAATATGAAAAAATTCTGTTAGGAAAATCAACTTACAGATTTTTCAGTGAAAAATGAAGTTCAATAATAAGCCGGAAGTCATTTTCTCTTCTCCTTTATTTTTTTTGGTAGTTTGCTAAAATTGGTTAAGGTGCTTTCGGGTTTAATTCTATATTCAATAAATAAAAATGAACTAATGAGTATTGTTTATGTATTTTTCTTTTTCCTTTTAAGATATAAATATATTCTTTCTCATACTTCTTTCCTTCCATATTATTTTTTCCCTTTACTAAAAATATTAATCTCAAATTATCTGTCAATTTATAAAATCAATATGGAATTAGTTAAATAAATTATATATTTCCCTTAAATTAATTGTATGAATAAGACCTAAATAGAATAATTTTAAAAGAATTATTGGATTAAATTAGTACAAATTTTAGTCTGATTCCTTAAATATCTGGTAAAGAGAAAAATAGTCAAATAATATGAGAAAGAGGAAGTAGTATTTGAATTTGCATGATTAATATGAGAAATGTAGTAAAAAAAAATTCTATTTGAATGACTAAAAACTAAACAATAATTTAATTGTGACATAAATGAGCAATTTCTTGCTTGTTTATTTATAGAAGCTAATTGTTGGTTGAATAATATGGATGATTGTGTGACTAATTTTTCTGAAGATATATAGTTAATAAATTTTTGTTACGGTGTTTAATGTTGAGATTCAAATACGCATGTAAGAATTGGTCCACTCTTATCAAAACCCCTAAATTCGTTTAACAACACTTGAAAAATCGTAATCCCCCACAACTCCTGATTTATGAAAATGATGACATTATTGATGATGATGATCATGATGATTTCCGTTTCATAACTTTGATTTCTAAATTGCAAGCGTTCATAGGTATGAAACACCTCTTAGATTCTGTAAACGGCTTATTTTTTTTATGGTTGGAGCAATTGATTGTGATGTTTCATGTGCATTGTCGAATCCTTGCGACTACGAAGGTGAAACCCCTCCATCTCCCTATCCTTATAGCCACAATCCATGATGCCCCTGTGTTTGGGTTGGGATTAGACCTGTTGACTAATGACTATACAATTATTTATTTTCTTATTAATTATTTGTGTGAATATTATGCATCGGTTTATTCATGTTCTAGGGAGTCATGGGACAGGAATCATCATCAATGTCACCATTATCATATATCAGGAGTTGTAGGGGGCTACGATTCTTCTCTAAGTGTTGTTGAATGAATTTAGGGTTTTGATAAGAGCAACGTATCGATTTCTGGAGGCGCATTTAAATCGCAACAACGATTTGACAAGACACCTCAACAAAATCTCCGTCACTATATCCTCATGAAAAATAGCTACACAATCATCCATCAAATTATGATTGAGGAAAGCCAAGAAATTGGATTCAACAGAAGCAATTTTGCTTCCTTAAATAGACAAAGAAGAAAGTTCCCCCTACAAAGTAATTATTGAATCCTACATTTCATTTTTATGGACCTTTATATTTAAAAAAATAAATCATTTTATTAACCTCTATATACTAAAAATAAATATCCACTTTTTTTAAAAAAAGGAAAGAGTAATTAATTTTTCCAAACAAGATAGTAGTCATTTACTTGCATTATTTTCCAGTCAAATCTTAGACTAGTCAATCTAAAATTAAAATTTTGAAGGATTTCCCATTCTAGTCTTGGCAAGTGTTTTAATTATTTTATGTATACAATATTTTGATACTCATAAATTTCCCTTACCCCTTTCCTTCCCTAAATCCGTAAGAAAATCGTTTATTTGGTAAGAAATTTCAGAGATTATAATATTTTTAAGTTGTATATTTATGTAATTTCTTCGTCTTTGTAACCGGTTAAGTGTATTATGTCACAAAATTATTTTGTTGTGTTGTTAATCACAAATCTGGTGGTAAAATCACAAAAGAATTGAACATTTTGGGTATCAAAACATCCAGAAAGTCTAAGCACCATTTAAAAACTTCATAACTATGGCCATGATTTGGCTTAAGTTTCATTCAAAAGAATTTACAGACAAAACACAATCCATCTATAGTGGCTAGCAAGCAATATAATTTGCTTCTCTTCTATCCTGAAAAAGATCGCAAAATTTTAGTTGATTCATTTCTCAAATCCCCTAGTCTTAGCTGAATGTAATTTGTAACTCGCGCAAACTTTATATACCTTTAGGATACCCTCCGTCCACCACATCATATGAGCTTTTCTCCAAAGGCGTTATTAAAGCCAACGGATCCTTTGAGTCCTTTCCTTCGTCAGCTGCTTCATCGAATAGATCATCATACGTGACAGGCATCCTTATTCTATCATGAACAGATGCACGTTTGGCTCCACTATTAGACTGTCCAACAGGTTCTTGCTGCAGCAAAACATCTGAAGAACTGGCTGTAATCTCGTCTCCCATTGTCTGACTAGATCTCTCCAAAGAAGCTTCTTTGTTTTGGAGCGGTTCTTGCTTGAGATTAGCCTGCTTAAACTGCTTCTGCAATATTAAGTTCTTAATGAGCACTGGAATATAGGGACACACAATAGGAAAATAGCAACTAGCAGATCAACAGTTCAAATTATGAATGCAATTGTTTAGAATACACAGCATACTAAGTTGGAATTAGTCTTAAGAAAAATAGCAATCAGCAAACAGAAATTCACAATTTTGATGGGAGAGGTAAGTATTGTCCTCGCAACTAGAAATGACCGTGGCTACCCAAGGGATAGAGGTTTTTACCCAATAATATGCATTTTGATTTCGAGAAAATGATCCACAGTAAGATAATCACTTAAAATTCAAAATTTTAACATATCACCAAATAGGCAGCGTGAAATTTAGGGCATCTCAACGGAGCAATGAGAAGATATACGTTGGTAGTTGCATTATATTTGTCTTGCAATGAATAATGCAAAGCACTGTCATAATAAACTATATACAAAAGCACCTCCATAAGGCCTATACTAAAGGTTCTTTCCTTTTTTTAAGGTTAACCTGCTTTAATTTTTCTCGTTTGTTTGAGATAGAACAAAAACCTTCAGCATTGTCAAAAATCTTCATGCTTACTGATCCCGATAATGGAAAATTCATGATCAATGATGGTGACTACCTAGTTTAAAGGTTGGACAATAAAACTGCCACATGCACTGGGGATAAATAAGTACTAAATAAAACGTAAAGAATAATGACCCACCTCAAACTCCTTCCCTTTCTTCATTATCTCTTTGTATGCATTTGGATCTCGTACTTTAAGGATGCTCCACAATATTCCACCACCTGTTCGGAAACGCCTGCCATCAGCAGTCTTCTGGCCACCACAATTCTGAATTGCATCCACCTGTAAAGTTTACAACAACATCATCAGCTGACTCATAATTGGAGAACTCAAAAATCATATACAATGGTTTCCAGCAAGCAATATCTCCCTCGAGGAAAAGGGGAAAAGAGAAGAAGAGGAGAGGCAGCAAGCAAGAGATTCTAGCTAACTTGGGGAAAACACAAAATGCCCATTATTTGACAAATTAATACATAAATAATTTTCACTGCTTAAACTTCAGAGTTCTTATTAATAGAGTTGTTTGGCGTAACGGGACAAATAGAATTAGAAGATTCTACATATGGAAAACACTTACACTTAATGCTTCAGCCAGTGTTCCCACTTACTTTCTAAAATACTTTCTCTACTTCTCCATCAACCCTCTGACTCCCATAAGAAAAAAACAGAAGGGAAAAAAGAAAAGAGGAAAAAGATGCAAATTTTCAGCATATCGCATTGTTATGTGCATACCATGGGGTAAAACAACAAAGACAGGCAAAAACATTGGAATCAATCCAAATAGACACCACAAAGTAGTTCCGCCAGAAGCTATCTTGGAAGAAAGGTCCATGAGATTGAAAGGAGTGAAAATGGCTTCACCAGGAGGCATCTGTGAGTGTATTACAACATTGAGCATCAGAAACTACAAAAAACATTAGACCTTAAATAAATCGTGTTAAGAGTTAGGCCCATCCTTTACCTCTTAGCAATCACTGAATAATTCTCAATCTAGCCAAGAACAAGGGGTAAATAATTCTAGAAAGCCCAATCTCTGGTAGCAAGAAAAATAATGAGAAGACCAATATTATTGGCACCAAATGGAGATGGGAGGCCCATAAGCTTTAGCGAATATGAACTAGGGGATGGCAAGTGGTTCTGAGGCTAATAAGGGTATTTGGTTTAAATTTCACGCTCCCATCGAGAATGCAATGCCTTCTAAAACAGTAAAAATCATTTGCATTGAAAATAAATAGTAATGTTGCTCTTCATAAGATAGTTATCCTGATAAACGCAAGTATTACTCCAAACAAAAGTGAAGTTGTTTTTTTTTTTTTTTTTTTTTGAGATAAGGGTAACTTTAAAAAGTGAAATTGATTTGTCATCCATGACCTTACCAACTCAAAAATTCGAATCTGTGGGTCTGTGTGACAAAAAGACCAACTTATTCATTAAGTTTATTTGAGTTGGGGGACAGTTTGTTGAAATGCTAACACTATTGTCTAAATACAAAATTAAGCTTATCAGTAAAAAACCATCAAGGAATTTGACAAGCAAAAATCATCCTTAAAGAGAACAAGCGTGCAGAACAAAAGGCATACCTCTTTGACAAGATCACTCAAAGCAGATAGGCCGAGACAACCAACCGCATTCCATATAAGATAAGATTTCCTCTCTTTCAAGCGTCTTCCGACATCCAAAACAAATCTAAAGTCAAAAATCCAAAGACAGAAAATTCAGAGCCTAATACAACAGAGAAAAGATGCAAATTCATGTAACAGACAAGGGTATACAAACTGAAGCAACTTAGACCAAAGTGTTAACCTTTGACACAACAGCAACAGAGTGGTAGATATCAATATAAAATTCCATGAGATCACTTCCCAAACCAAAGGAACGAATATTAACCGAGACATATAGTAAAATTAACAAAGCAAATAAACCTATGCATCAGTCATCTTCCCTTGATTACTCTAAGGCAATCATCTTGTTAATTATATCCAACTGTATGCCCCGAGTCCATGCACAATAATGCTTTCACTATAGAAATAAAAATAGTATGCATTGGGTAATCATTATATAACAACTATGATTAGCATAACAAACCTGTTAATGTCTGTGATTGGACCTGAAGAAACTCTCTTCCGTTTGTTCTTTCCCTTGTTCTTCCTCCGTCTCCGATTCTTTTTACCTGGAAGAGGATCTTCAGAGCTGGCACATACACCACCAGTTTCCTCTAATCCAGTCTTGGAGATCTTCTCAACCAGTTCTCCTTCCTCAATATCATTCATTTTAACATCTTCATCATCCTCGAAGCTCTCGTCTTCATCAGAGAAGTTTAAAATGCTATCCTCTAGCTCCATTGAATTAGAGAAAAAACTGCACGAGATTAAAGAAATATTATTCCTCTACAACAACAAAAGATTCACAGCAAAGACACCTACTTTTCACAGCAAAGATTTATAGGTCATAAATATCTCCATAACATGACTAACTAATTTTTTTTCCACCCCACCGACGGAGGATCAATAGTGTTCTAACTTACTCTCCCAATTAACTCGAACCCTCAATTACCTAGGGATGGTGGAGGTGCCTAACCACTTGAGCAAGGCTCTATTGATTCTCCAATCAGTAACAAAGCATCCCAGTTCTCAACCTACCCATTCAATTTATACCATAGACATTCAATATATATATATAACATGGATGAAAAAATGAATTTTTATAAATGGGAAAATCAATTTGGTTTGAAAAATGCAACAGACGGCAAGATACAGATTCTAAGTTTTAATACAGAGATTTGATGAAAGTAAAAAAAGACGAAAACGAATCGAACCCTTACCGAGTTCTCCTTGTTGAGAGCTTGCAATTGCCTTCTGCGTTAGATGGGTTTTTCAGATAGGGTTTTTGAAAGAACTTTTTTCGGGGAAGAATGATGATGGTTTAGTGCCAAAGCTTCAAGTTATACAAAAATGGTGAAAGCCAAGATTTTACAAAGGCCCCCCAAATTCTTAAATTGAGTAATTTATTTTCTTTAAACCCTAACTGGATTTAAGTGTAATTACCCAATACATAGGACTGGACATTCAATAATTCGGTTCGATTTTTTTGGTTTTAATTCTTGTAATAAATGTACCAAAAATCGAATCAAATGGTTTGGTTAGATGTTTATTATTTCGATTCGGTATATATATACAACATATTAAAGTATCAGAGTAATTTCATAAGTCGAGTGAAAAGAAAAGACGAAGCAATTTCATAAGTAGAGTCTAAAAAAAATGAAGTGTATGCAAAGTTACAAACGTACCTTTGTATTATGAAGATACAACGGTTATATGTTATGAAACGTAGAGCGATGGTTTCAATAGACAATCGATTCAAGTAAAACATATCAAAATCACTAGAAGAAAAATTAGTAGTGAAAAAATAGTGTATAACATGGCAGAGAAAGGAATAATAACAACAACAAATAACATGACAGTTGAAACAAAGAAAACAACTAATAATAATAAAATCGAATAGTAATAGAATGGTAGTAGTAGAAGAACAATGACACATTAGAAAAATTAAGTAATGTTGATCGTTGTCTGCTTTATTCGTGGACTTCCAAATACTTTTATATACAGTCATATCATCACCAGGCTGCAGTTCGCAAATATCATGTCGTGTAATCAACTCCGATTTACATGAGATACAAAAATGAATCATTTCTTATCTTCTTTCTCGAGAGGAAAAGAGAAATAGGTTTATAAAGGGAGGGAAGAGGAAAAGATTTGTGTCTACCTATCTTGATAAGACCCCATAAAAAAATAAAAATTGTTGAGAAGTTTCATACTACCGAAATGAAGAACAACACTTATATATATATGATCGTAGTATGTGGCGCCATCTCATTTCCGCTTTATCAAAGAGTACCTATGCACTATATTTCGATTCACTAATAAGAAAGATAGTGCATGAATATCGATCTATGATATTAATACTTTTTAAGCGTATTTCTATCTCTATTCTTATTCATCATAACCAACTTTCAAACCTTTTCAGTATAACGAGTTACGAAAAGAAATTTTTTAAAATTTCACTATCATAATGTTGTTTATGTTATTTGAGAGTTTGAAATTATTCTTTTTTAGTATTATTGATGATTAAAAGAAGTTTATAGTTTTTGTAAACCTAAAAAATGATTTTGATAATTGATAAACATTTAGAGTAACATTTAACATTAATTAAAAATATTATTTTTGGACAAATTTTAATAAGAGACTATTTTGAACCTACAAAAGAGAGAATTTTTCAGCCCTAAGCATTTGCCGCCATTGATGCACTGAGATCAAAGCTCAAAGCTTTCTCTTGAAGATGTAACAATATTATAGCAGCTGAAGATCAAAGCTTGTAACAACAAATCCTAAATTACCCATCATGTCCCTATCACTTTCTTCTTACCCCACGCGCTTCGCCATCCTCACGCTCCTCTCCGCCACCACAGTCTTCTTCTTCTACAAATCACGCCGTCATCTATCCAAAC
The DNA here is from genome assembly GCA_022817965.1 of Solanum lycopersicoides. Taxonomy (NCBI): domain Eukaryota; kingdom Viridiplantae; phylum Streptophyta; class Magnoliopsida; order Solanales; family Solanaceae; genus Solanum; species Solanum lycopersicoides. The sequence continues at coordinate 92,743,737 of CM040621.1, read as the reverse complement.
GCCTCAAATCCTTAAACCCCATTTCCCAAAACCCTATTTCTAAAACCCCAAGAGGCAAAATCTTCTTTATATCCCAAACGGGCACTTCTAAAACCCTAGCAAAGAGTCTTCATAGTTTGTTAAACCTTAACGGGTTTGAATTCGATGTTGTTGACCCGAAAGAGTATGAGCCTGAGGATTTGCATAAAGAAAGTTTTGTAGTTATTGTAGCTTCTACGTGGGAAGACGGGAAACCACCTCCAAATGCTGGGTTTTTTGTTGATTGGTTAACTGAGAGTGCTGATGATTTCAGGGTTGGATCTTTGTTGCTTAGCAAGTGTAAATTTGCAATCTTTGGAGTTGGGAGTGGGTCTTATGGTGAAACATTTAATGCTGTGGGTCGTGATTTTTCGAAGAAGTTGAAGAAACTTGGTGGGGTTGAGGTTTTAGAGGTGTGTGAAGGTGATGTAGATGAGGGTAGTTTGGATGAGGTTTTTGGCAAGTGGAGTAAGAGGATTGTTGGGCTTTTGAGTAATTTGGGCGAGAATGGAGGGGATATGGGGAATGGAGTTGGTGATGGTAGTGAAGATGAAGCTGTGAGTGACGGAGATGATGATGAGGAATATGATGATGAGTTTGAAGAAAATGACGAGGAGTCAGGAATTGTTGATCTTGAGGATATTGCGGGTAAAGGACCTTCAAGAAAGAAAGGAGTTAATGATAAGTTAGTTAATGAGAAGTCGAATGGTGGAACTGTGAATGGAGAGAAGGCAATGGTAACTCCAGTTATTAGGGCGAGTTTGGAGAAACAGGGATATAAAATAATTGGTTCGCATAGCGGTGTGAAACTTTGTAGATGGACAAAATCACAACTTAGAGGGCGCGGAGGTTGCTATAAGCACTCATTTTACGGTATTGAGAGTCACAGGTGCATGGAGGCCACTCCTAGTTTAGCATGTGCAAACAAATGTGTTTTTTGTTGGAGACATCACACAAATCCTGTTGGGAAGAGCTGGACATGGAAGATGGATGATCCTATTGAGATTGTGAACACAGCTATAGATTTGCATACCAAAATGATAAAACAGATGAAAGGCGTTCCAGGTGTTAAAGCTGAGCGTTTGTCTGAGGGTCTTTCTCCTAGGCATTGTGCTTTGTCACTGGTTGGTGAGCCTATTATGTATCCAGAAATAAATTCACTTGTAGATGAGCTGCACAGGAGGCGGATTTCGACTTTTCTTGTAACTAATGCACAGTTTCCTGACAAGATTAAGTTATTGAAACCAATCACACAGTTGTATGTCAGCGTAGATGCAGGTACAAAGGACAGCTTAAAAGCAATTGACAGACCACTCTTTGGAGACTTCTGGGAGCGATTTCTTGATTCTTTGAGAGCTCTTAAGGAGAAGGAGCAAAGAACTGTCTATCGTTTGACACTGGTTAAAGGGTGGAACACAGAAGATGTGGATGCATATTCTAGCCTATTCAGCATTGGAACACCCGATTTCATTGAAATCAAAGGTGTCACTTATTGTGGAACGTCGGCTACATCAAAGTTGACAATGGAGAATGTCCCTTGGCATTCTGATGTGAAGGAATTCTCTGAAGCCTTGGCTAAAAAGAGCAACGGAGAGTATGAGGTTACTTGTGAGCACGTGCATTCTTGCTGTGTTCTTCTGGCTAAAGTCGATAAGTTCAAAATAGACGGTCAATGGTTCACGTGGATAGACTACGAGAAGTTCCATGATCTGGTAGCTTCTGGGAAACCCTTTACAAGTAAAGATTACATGACACCTACACCATCTTGGGCTGTCTATGGAGCTGAGGAAGGTGGTTTTGATCCAGAGCAATTGCGTTTCAAAAAAGAGCGGCACCACAGATCATCTCGTCAGGAAAATGGTTCTTGAATGTTCGAAGCAGTTTTCGTTACCTCTGGGATGGCCTAAAATTTTGTTCCTTCTGACTTAGATTTTGCTTTCCTCCATTTTCCTATACAAGTTGCATTTCACTATATAACTGCAGAAGTTGTCACTGATATGAAAATTGTGTTGATGCTTTTCTTTGAGCTGTTATAATCAAATGATCCTGTATGACATTTTACTAAATTCACTCCATATATCAGTAACTATCTGAGTAATCGACTTGAAACTGAATGCAGTTAGGGTTATTGATTTTCGGTTTTTAAATATGTTAATCTAATAATAAATTAATAAGATATTTTTCATCAGTTTTTGATTTATTGATTTTTTGTGTTTATCGGTTTGGCTTTAATTTATCCAAATAAGAGAATGTTCATCAAATAATAAATGATTTCTCAATTCTCTAAATGCTTTAACATATGTATATACTAATATAATAAATGGAAAATTTTAATCTTAGATTGACTATTCTAAGAAATGACTGGAAAATAATGTGAGTAAATGACTATTATGTTGTTTGGAAAAAATAATATATTTTTTTTTTATAATAAAAAAAAGGACATTTATTTTTAAATATAGAGGTCAATAAAATAAAATAAAATAAAAATAAATTTATTTTTAAAAAAATGTAAAGGTCCTAAAAATGAAATGTAGGATGCAGTACTCCTTGTTATTCTACTATTTATGTATTTTACTTTTTCTTTAAAGATAAATTTAGATTTTTTTCTTAATGATTAGTAAAATGAATTATGGTAACAGATTAAAAGGATAGGTTTAAGGAAGAAAAATTGCTTCTGTTGAATCCAATTTCTTGGCAATCATAGTTTGATGGATGATTGTTGTGTAGCTAATTTCCCCGAGGATATTGTGAAGGAGATTTTGTTGAGGTGTCTTGTTAAATCGTTGTTACGATTTAAATATGTGTGCAAGAACTGGTACGCTCTTATCGAAACTCCTAAATTTATTCAACAACACTCGAAGAAGAATCGTAACCCCTTACGACTCCTGATTTATGATATTGGTGACATTGATAGGGATGCTCCTTTTAATGATGGTTACTGTGGTCCCATGACTTTGATTTCTGAAGAAAATTCCCAAACTTTCCCAGGTATGGAATATCTCATAGGTTTTGTGGACGGTTTGTTCTTAATGTCTGGAAAAACTTGTTGTGCATTGTGGAAGGTGAAACCCCTCCATCTCCCTTCAACCATAATCCCTGATTCCCCTGACTTCGGTTTGGGAATAGACCCCTTGACTAATGATTATAAAGTTGTTTATTTTCTTGACTATGAAGCAGCAGTCTATTCGTGTAGTAGGGACTCATGGAGAGTTTTCAAAATTGAAGATTTCGACAAACCACCCCCATTTGGCAAAGAGGTGAGACGCACATATGGTACTGCTTATTTAAATGGAAATTATTACTGGCTGCTAATTCACAACAATGTCAGCACCATTCTTTTATTCAACTTTGAGACAGAAATGTTTGAAGAGATTCAAGGCCCAGATCCAGATCCTGATGTTTTTGCATTTGGTATGATGTTGCTTGATGAGTCCATTGTCATCTTGAACTTGAAAACGAGTCCAAGATTTCATTATGATATATGGGTAATGATCCAACCAGGGGTATGGAACAAACTTATTACCTTTCAATGCTTCCCACATATTATCTCTTGCTATGATACCTCTCTCATTTTGGTAACTAGAGCTTGTCGACTGTTCTCCTATAATGTTAGGACTAACAAGACAAGATATCTTGGATTTCAAAATTCACGCTTGCAAGATGATGCGACATCTGATCATTGTGGTTGTGGGGTTTTTTATTATAAGGAGAGCTTAATAACAATTAAGCAACAAGGGGATGGAGAGTTGGACCATTAATTAACTCAAGTGCTAAAGCGGATGAGCTTATAAGTATTGTTTTTAAGTAGGTAATATGTTCGATCACTCCATTTCATAGTTTGCATAAAGTGTTTGTAATTGCAATCTTTTTCTACTACATTTAATGCTATTACTGGTGGTTATGAGACTCCACTAAGATGGGCTGATAGTAAGTCAAAGATATGAGAATCAAGCTGCTTTACCGTTGTATTATGATCTCTTCTTTTAGTAGAGAAGATAAAAGATGACTCGTCTTCACCACACAGTAATGCTTTCTGGTTGTAGTTGATTTGGAATTTGTTAATTATCTTTCTCTTACTGAATTTGTTAGATTCAAACACTAGGTGTATGCCTGGCTGGTTTGAGATGATACTGCTAACAGTAGTACGATTATTTACTTATTTAGTTGTCAGTTGAATGCTACTTGCCAAGTCTCTCCTTGTGTGAATTGACATTGGAGATTGGTAGATGGTACCAGACATGTTGTGCTGGATATTGGATGTAACGATTCAAGCTTTTGGGGTTTCTCTGCTTGAAAAGGACGTGTTAACACTTACTCTAGGCTTAAAAGATGACCTTGTGGATCTAGCACAAGTTGCACTCGAGCGTGGTAGTTACCCCATTCGGAACTCGGAGGCTTCCCTTTCCTAGTGGCGTCTTTGATGCTATTCACTCTAATTTGATCTGCTATGTATCTTGGCATTCTAACGGTTAGTGTTTAAGTTATTGCTAGAGATTTCTTTTTCTTGTTTCTGTTTCTTTTTCCGTAATATCAGGAGGTTTAATTAAGTTTACTTTCAGGGGGAGCATCTTATAAAGATGAACAGACTTTTGAGACCTGGAGGTTATTTCATTTTGTTTTCAAAGCACAATAGCATTGAAGTTGAAGAAGGTTTGTCCTCGATTTACGTTAAGGAAAATGGCTTCTGTTTTGTCCTCTTCATTTTCCACCATTGTATGTCATTACACAAATAAGCTACAACTCTCTCAGGAAGTATGATTTATGATTAACCTTTGAGTCGAGAACACATTAGTTCTACAACTGTCATGCTTCGTTCTTTATCCTCTCAAATGTTAAATTCCAATTACCTTATCCCCAACAGGTATGTGCCAATTAAATCTTGCTTGCACATAGAACAACAAGGAACCGAGTGGCCAAAGAGTCTTGAGAATTTATGGATATGAAAGCCATCAATGTAGGGTAAGCACCTATCTTTAATTAGTTAATCTGATGAAAGAGAATAATATACACTGTACAGACTGGCACAGAAGAAGGTGTGGGTGATGAATGTTATTCCTGTACATGCCACCAAACACCCTTCCCATAGTCTTTGAACGAGGAATTATTGGCGTGTACCACGATTAGTGTATGTGAGGCTTTTGGTACTTATCCAAGATCATGTATACATGCTGTAGGCTTAAGAAGAGGTTCCATGACGTACATTTTCTCCTCATAAGATAGATGGATGATCCTGTCTTTCTTGATTATGAATCTATTCGGATGTACTTGTTCAGTTCACTGCAGGTGCAAGCATCTCATTGTGATTGTGGTTGAGATGGACGTTCTGGTGGCTGGGGATCAAAATACTTGATCCATTAATTAGAGAAAAATATTATATATTGAGAAGCTTACACTGGGAAAGGCATCCTTTGTGCTAAAAAAACAATGTTGATGAATGCGTTTACAAGTAGCTTCTGGGAAACCCTTTACAAGTAAAAGATTACATGACACCTACACCATCTTGGGCTGTCTATGGAGCTGAGGAAGGTGGTTTTGATCCAGAGCAATTGCGTTTCAAAAAAGAGCGACACCACAAATCATCTCGTCAGGAAAATGGTTCTTGAATGTTCGAACAAGTTGTATACGAAAGGTCAATTGTATAATCTATGTATGTATAAAACGAAAGAGAGAGACAAAAAAAAAACTGGACAGAGGAATATTTGTATTGTATAATTATAAGTGTATATAGGACAAAAATATATGTATTTGCAAGCGTATATATAATTTTCTATCACTTTATACAAACAGAAACACAATTTATACATTTCGTTTCTGTTTGTACAAGCGATAGAGGCGAGGGTGACGAGCGAAATCTGGGAGAGTGGTGAGCGAGATCTAGGAGAGAGGAGAGAGGGGAGCGAAAATATATGTATATATACAATTTTTTCTCGTTTTATACAAAGATAAACACATTTTATGCATTTGTGTTTGCATAAAAGTGAAAAAGGTGAGCAAGACCGCCACCAAACGAGAGTGGCGAGTGAGATTCCACCATGGAGAGAGGCGAAAATAGCAATAGTTTGTGTAACAAACCGAAATCCTCGCTATATTAATAAGAGCACTAAAACATGATTACAACCTTACAATTCTAGTTGCAATATCAAACTACCAACTTACAATGGAAATATTGAAATAACAAGTAATTAAAGATAGAAAAAGATTGAAGATGAGAAGTAGAACTCAAAGAAAGGGGAAGAGAGGACTAAACATTTTTCTCAACAATTTGCATAATCCCTAAAACACCTATCACTACCCTTTTTGTTGGAACCGTTTCATACCCACTACTCAACCCGGATCCCAGATTAACATGGCCCTATTGCTTGTTCTCGGGCCAATAGCTCTTATCAACCCAATAACAGCTTGTATGACATTAGTATGTACATTGGGTTGGACTTGATTCATAACAGTTTGCTATGTTACAATTAAATCAAAGTATATTTATATCATTTAATTTTAAATTAATAGTGTACTATTGTATACGATATTCCCTTAAAATAACAACAAAACTGTTTCAATATTAAATAAGATTTCTTTCCTTAATTTTCTATCATTCTATAATTAACCTTCCACAAATCTCTCAACAATTAATTCATGATATTCTCTCTCATAACTTCTTTTGTTTTTCTTTTTTCCTTTCAAACTTCAAACATATCAAGTCTTTAACTCGTGATCTCCGCTCAAAAAGATGTTTGAATGATATCGTAGAGTCAAACATCAAAATCGAATAATTTTTTCAGAAGCAAATGGTGTTATTAACAAATTACCGGCTCTACATTCATTTATTTTGGACTCGAATGAGTAATAACCACAAATATCTACTAGGACAATATCATTTGATATCGAGTTAAACTATTACTAGTAAAAACATACATACTGAAGCAAGCACAGTCGATAAACTCTGTCTAACACTTAAACTAAACATACTTGACAGAAACATTCTATTACTTACAGAGCCACATACTTCCCTAATTTGTCCAGTTCGTCCCGTGAGGACCCCTAAATTTCCTAATTTTACCATCGATGCAGCAAAATCCTTGTAGAAAAGATGAGGGTACAAGCTGTAAGATTTGACCATATCAGCTGTCTGAGAATTCGACATTAAAACTTGATCTGATTCAAGTAGTCCTGAGTTGTTCATAAGGTTTCTGTAATAGGCATTGTCAAATCTCGTAACAGATTGTATGTCTAGAGGAGTAAGCGTGGTGTTAGATTCATCTGTGTCAGGACAAGTGCATTGTAAATTCGATAACATTGAAGAATCGAGATTTGGATCTGGCTTTCCTGAGTCTTGATAGTTAAAAAGTCTCCCCTTGAATGTGAAACATTGAGCAAAGCCAATTGTATGCGCTCCTGTATAAGTCGTAGAGTCAGAAATTTCATTAAGAAAGAATACCTTGAATCTCAAAATTCGAAAGATATATACCTGAAAGAACTACTAAATCTTTTAGATCAAGACCTTTATCAGTAAACTTGGCCGCGATTTTATCCAGAGGCTCAAATGGCGAAGGTAATTGTTCATTTGCTGCTTTCTCACTAGCAGATAGTCCATCTCGTCGACCAAGTAAAACAGGCCAAAATGGTCCTCCTGCCTGTAAAGCACGAAAGGAAAATTTATCTGTCTGTATTACAGTACTTAACTTAAGTATTACTCATCTGTCTGCGCGTAAATGTTACCATCACAACCACTTCTCTAGCTGCAAGAGTTAATATATCCACACACGATACAGTTGACGGGCAAGCTCTTTCAACGTGTGCTTTTATGATATCAATTGTCTCATATCCTCTGACTGAATTGCGGTTTGGTGCAGCATTCTTCTCACCCTTGAAATAGAACGTCTCATCAAGCAGCACGGATCCATCACAACCCTATATATCAAAATCATAACCATAAATTGATCATGAAAATGATTATCAGACAAATGACATAGAAAATGTTGTACTGAATACTTCACATTTACAAAACAATCGTGGAAATGCAAACGAAGGAGGGATGCAGCTATTCTTGAGTCACTACGGAGAGCTTCCCAAACATTCCAACGAACAATTTTATGCAAGCTCGGACATGCTTGCTCATAGTAACTATAATCAAGCTGAGAATTACTAAAGGGAGCCAGAACACTCATCACACACAACAGAATAAGGCAGGGGAACAAACAACGACTCGCCATAACTTTCGAGAATTAAAGGCTAAGAACAATACTTCAAATTATTCTTGTGACTTAAGTTGTGCTGCAGTATAACAATTTATATATGTACTGAGAATAAACTAAGTTACATTAGTGGACTAAATAATGTGAATGCCATGATGCACATAAAAGTTTTACAATTTTAGTAACTAAAGTTCAGTAGTAATGAAGTTGTCCACTTTTTGACATATATTAAAGTCTTGTAAGTTAGTTAAATAACAAGACAACATGAAATTAAAGTAATTTTGTAAGTTAGTTATATAACAAGAAAACATGAAATTAATGTAATTTTTCCACTAACTTACCATATAGTTTTTATTAAAAAGGATGTCACAGGCACACATTTCTTTTACAAAATCAGATGGCTTCATACAACAAATTAGATTCAGTAATGGTTAGGGTTATAAGAAAAAAATTAGTACTTTTGTGGCTGCTAAGGATCGAGTCCCAGATCAGTCATCGGGTGTCAGTGTCGGGGTTGGGATTAAGTCCTCTTTAAATGTCGGGTTCCGAGTCAGGAGTCAGATTTCGGGTCAAGAGTCAAGGTAAGGTCCCAAATAAGGTGTCGAGTTTGGGTCCCGGATCAGTCGTCGAGGTTTGATGTCGGAGTTGAATTCGTTCCGGGTCGGTTGTTGGGGTCGGATCCCGATTCGGGTGTCAAGGTCGAATCCCAATTCGAATGTGGGTTCCTGAGTCAGAGTGGAATCCCAAGATGGAAGTCGGGTCCCAAATCGGGAGTTGGGGTTAGGTGTTGGGTTTAGTTTTATAATACAATAAAACTAATTATAAAACTAAATTAAGTATTTTCAACATTCTTCAGTTTAAAAAAACAAACTATTTACACATAAAAGTATAGGTAAATATGTGTCAAACATGTATTTTACCAAATCCATTTGTTATTCAATCCATTTTTTATTATTCCTCATTTTATATTAACTTGTTTTCAATCAGCTCGACTTTAATCCAACCTGCCTATTTACCACCATCGGTGAGTGTACTAAAAAGAAAAAAGTTTAATATTTTGTGGCTGCTAAGGAAATAAGAAAAATATTAGTACTCTTGTGGCTGCCAAGGGTATAAGAAAAAAGTTAGTACTTTTGTCTATCACCTAAGAAAAATAGTGATGAATACTGTTTTTGCCACTCTGTATATTGTATATAACTAAATATTAATAATAATTATAGCATATAATTTATATCATCATCATATTACATCATCTCATATATCATCATATTATATTTTAAATATAAAATGACTTTTGATTCCTTCAAACCGATAATACTAATATTTTGGTGAATGTACACATCGCAATAATAAGAAAAAAAACTTTTGAATGGTTAGCATGTTCTACAATAATGAAACTACTACTATGAACATTTTATTTTATTCTTAGCTTAGTTCAATAATTTAAAAAAGAAAAAAGATCTATAAATATAACTTTACTTTTAGTAGCTATTGAAAAATTGGTCTCCATAAAATTTAGGATCTAAACACTTCGAATATATATATATATATATATATATATATATATATATATCATAAGTAAATATATTACGCGAATTCAAGTTCAAGATGACAATGAAATCATCAACCAACATCAAGCCAACACGAGTATGAACAGATTGACGATCCGATCCTTCAATCTCGTTAAACATTACACTCCCAAAATCAAATAAAAGAATGGTGTAGTTACTCCCAATTCGAATTTTAGGTTTATAAATTCTCCATGATAAATTCCTAGAACATGAATAAACTGATGCATAATATTCACACAAATTATTAACATGAAAGTAAACGACTTTAATTTATAGTCATTAGTCAAGAGGTCTAATCCAAATCCGAACATTGGGGCATCATGGATTTTTGTCTATACGGATAGGGAGATGGAGGAGTTTCACCTCCCTAGTCGCAGGATTCCACAATGCACATGAAACCTCACGATCAATTGCTCCAATCATAAAAAACAAGTCGTCCATAAAATCTAAGAGGTGTTTCATACCTATGAATGTTTCAAGTTTTCTTCGTAAATCAACGTTATGGAATAAGAATCATCATCAATAATGTCATCGTCATTATCATAAGTTAGGTGTTGTGGTTGATAATGATATTTCAAGGGTTTTTGAATAAATTTAGGAGTTTTGATAAGAGTGGATCAAACTTCTGAACGTATTTGAATTTCAACAACGACTTAATGAGACAACTCAACAAAATCTTTCTCACTATAGCTTCAACAGTTTGCTTTTTTAAATAGACAAGCAATAAATTCCTTATTTATGTTATGATTAAATTTTGTTCAAACTTTTAGTCTTTCAAATCAAAACATTTGACTATATTTCTCATATTAAATTTTCTTCTGCATTTGGTCATGCAAACCTAAATACAACTTCCTCCTTCTCATATTACTTTGACTATTTTCCCTTTACCAACTATTTAAGGAATAAGACTAAACATTTTACTAATTTTATCCCTTAATTCTTTTTGAAATATTCTATTTATGTCTTACTCAAACAATTATTTTAAGGGGACAATATAATTTTTTTAATTAATTTTATTTTGATTTGTTGGGATTAATATTTTTAGTAATGCGAAAAGATAATATGGAAAGAGTCAGTATGAGAAAGAATATATTTTATACCTTAAAAGGAAAAGAGAAATACATAAACATTACTCATTCCGTCTATTTTACTTGTTTAATATAAAAATATTAAACTCGCAAACACCTTAACCAACTTTTAGCAAACTCATACAAAAATAAAAAGAATTATATTTTAATATATATAAATATAATTATATTTTAATTAAAAAGATCACTTGTTAACCTTCTTAATCATATCATGTGTAAATTTACTCTATTATATATATGTAATCTCTTCTTGTTTTTTGATGTTACTCAGGAAGGTTTTCGATTTTAATATTATATCCCTCTTTTGTAATTATTTCAAATAAAACAAGCTAGGGCTAATGTTAAACCCCATGGGGTTAAAAATTGGTTGAAGAAAGACCAACTTTCTAAGATTTGAGCTAAAAGAAAGTTATTTTGATAATGATGAATTGTTTTTGGAGTTTTTGGTTATGATATTTGTAGCATATATGAAATTTTCACACAACTTAGCAAACATAACTACTATATCTACTATATTTATCTATAATTTTAAAATATTATCAAATATAACTACAATTAAAGTTTTACCGTAAATCTCTCTCCTCAATCCCCCCCCCCTTTATCGCGCTCGCTGTCTTGTTGTATCAATTGTATTCTACCAAATACGAAAATGAATTCATAGGAAAACAAGAAGATTACCAATTGTATCAATTAATGAATACAATCGAATCACTCTAATGGTTATGTCAAACATGTTTATATTAGCCTATATTAGTTTGTGTAGCAAATATAACTTGTATTAAAGAATATTTGAGTACTTCACACTTCTAATAATAATGCTCCCTATAGATATTATTGTTACACCACTTTCATTTTGCTAAATACTCAGACTAACAATAAGAAAATTAAACTAAATAGAAATCAAAACTTTATAAAGCATCACAAAAGAAAGAGTCGTTTTTATAGATTGAGTTGAGACCATAATCAACTCTTCAAAGACCAAAATCAAGTACTATAAAAATTGTGTGAACATATAAGCTCAATTACATACTTAAAACAATTAAATGATAAGGTCACATGTCTATCTGTTGTACTCGTTTAAAAGCTCAATTAATGGTCCGGTTCTTCATACTCTTGTTGTTTGAATGTTACTAAGCTCTCCTTATAATAAGAAACCCCACAACCACCAAATGTTGCATGTCTGCTCAAACTCGAATGTTGAAATCCAAGATACCTTATCTTGTTAGTCCGAATATTATAAGAACCAGTTGAGAAGCTTCAGCGACTGAAATGAGAGAGTTATCATAACAAGTCTTAATCGGTGTGAAGAGTTCAAAGGTCACAATTTTGTTCCAGACCCCTGGTTGGATCAAAGCCCAAATATCATAAGCAAGCATACTACATGTGTTATAGTTCAACATGGCAATGGAATCATCAATTAATATCAAACCTAACGCAAAAGTATATACAACGTTTCTATCTGGCCCTTCGATCTCTTCAAACATCTCACTTCCAAATTCGAATGAGAGAATGGTGTAATTACAACGGTTGCCCCCTCTTAGCAACCAGTAGTAACTTCCATTCAAATAAGCAGTACCAAATGTGTTTTTCACGTCTGTGTAGAATGAGAGTGATTTTTTAGGTTTAAAAATTCTCCATGAGCCCCTAGAACATGAATATACCGATGCAGTATATTTACGCCAATAATCACAATGAAAATAAATTATTTTATATTCATTAGTCACGGGGTCCAACCCGAACCCCAACACAGGGACATCATATACTACGGGTGCTGGGAGTGGGAGATGGAGGGATCTCACTTCTCTAGTAGCAGGATTCCACAATGCACACGAAATCACAGTATCAATTGTTTTGTACATTAAAAATAATCCATCCACAGAACCTATGACGTGTGTCATACCTTTGAACGTTTGTGGATTTTCTTCAGAAATCAAAGTTATGGAGCGGGAATCTTGACCAGCATCATCAGAGGTACCAACAGTATAGGTGAGGAGTTGTGGGGGGCTACGATTCTTCAAGTGTTGCTGAACGAATTTAGGGTTTTTTATAAGAGCACACCAGTTCTTGCTTACACATTTGAAACGCAACAAGGATTTCACTGGACATCTTAACAGAATATCCTTTTGTATATCTTTAGGGAAATAAACCATACAATCATCCATTTTTAGGTTTCTAACAAAAGCAATATTGCTTCTTCTTTAAATAGACAAGTATGAAATCCCCCCATTCTTATCCTTCATTTATATTACCATATTTCATTTTACCACCATTAAATGTTATTCTACATTTAGTCATGCAAATCCAAAATACTTTGACTACATTTCTCATATTAAATTTTATTCTCTATTTAGTCATGGAAATCTAATTAATACTACATTCCTTCTGATTCAATTCAAATTTGTTCCAAATTTAATCATGAAAATCTAAATACTGCTTTCTTTCTTACTCAATTTGAATTTTGTTCCATATTTAATCATGAAAATCTAATTACTTTGACTACTTTCTAATGATACTTTGACTACATTTCTCATATTAAATTTTATTCTGTATTTAGCTATGAAAATCTATTTACTACTTCCCTTCTTACTCAATTTAAATTTTGTTCCATATTTAATTATGGAAATGTAATTAGTTTGACTACTTTCTAATGATACTTTGACTACATTTCTCATATTAAAATTTTATTCTGTATTTAACTATGAAAATTATTTACTACTTTCCTTCTTACTCAATTTAAATTTTACTTTCCAAAATCTAAATGCTTTGACTACTTTCTAATATTACTTGACTACTTTCCTTTAATTAGTAGTCATTTAAGAAATCATAAATAAGAATTAATGTGTACTAGTTTTTATCTACATGTGTACTTTTTTACTAATAATTTGTTTGGATTAACTTAAAAGTTGGTCAAATGTATGTTTAAATCAATTTTAGTTTTTGTGAGTGTTTGACAAAGTTAAAAATAACTTAAAATAAGTTTAGAATGACTTTAAAAAGTTTTTAAGAAAAAACAAAAGCAGGATTATCCCTACTTTTTATTTTTTCACTTAAATGTGGAAAAGTTGACACATAAGTCACCCTTACTGCCACTCTACAAAATCGTACATGAGATTTCCACCTCATACGGCTCCTCGTTCAATTCTTTCGAATTCATTGGATCCTGATCGCTTGAATTTAAGAAAAGGTCGCTTGGATTTATCCATGATTTGTTTGTTTGTTTAATTATTCCTTATCCCTAAAATCCTATTTCTTAATTCTAATTCATTTTAAATCCACTCAAATAGGATTTTTCAAAAATAGGATGTGTTTATTTGAAGCCAAGGGGTCAACAGATCAAGTTTTACTACAATTACTTGAAATGCGCTTGGATAACATCCTTTTTCGATTGGGTATGGCTTCCACTATTCCCGCAGCCCGTCAATTACACGCCTTCATCGACGTTGTTTTTTTATCGGAAGACCGAGAGCTAACTATCGAGACTTTGGCCTATCCGCGCTCTGGTAGTTCAAGGTCGAGATAGTGTTGGTCAACCAATTAATGTGGCTTGTGAGGTACAACAATTATTAGGAAATAATCGAGTTAGGGCATTCGAACCCAGAGCTAGCTGGTTCTCCCCAAAATGCTTTGAGGCGCAACAGTTGACTGGACATCTAGAGGTAAAGCACTGTTTCGGTGCGGGCCGCAAGAGCGGTACCACCTGAATAGCTTCCTTCAAAAGGGCTTCTGCTTCCTCGATAAATGTCTTGGTAGAAGATATGATTTCTTGAATCTGAGGTTTAGTAGTTTTTAAGTAATTACGTAGCTCAACAAGAAATTTCCTTACCTGTCCAACTTCTAATGAATCAAGATAGCCGTTCATTTAAGTTTGACTTTTTCTATTTTTAACTTAAAAGTTATTTTTTTAAAGTCAATTCAAATGGATTCTAAATCGTACATGGAACAAAATAATGGAGAGAAAAAATTTCTTTTGAAACTTCACAATGTGATGCACTTGATCAACACGGTGTACACATTTAAAAATAACTAATTTTAAGGGCAAAATAGAAAAATAATATTTAATTGTTTATATCTTGATTTTAAAAATTGATAAATAAATATTTTAAGTAATCTAGAAAAAAATAATATTGGACGGAGGGAGTAAGAAAAAGATAATATAAATTGTGACGAATATTTTTAGTAACTTTGACAAATAATTTAGATCGTGCAAGCTAAAAGAAAGTTATTAGAAGTGCATAACGTTTTATTGTAATATGAATTTGTTGAAGCTCATTTATAAATAAGACAACATTGAATAATAAAAAACATTATCTTGATAGTACTATTGTTAGCGGAAACGTGAAACTAAAGAACAAGAAAGAACAACAATATTTAACGTGGTTCGGATCAAAATGATCCTATGTCCACCAAAGAACAACTGCACTGATATTTATTTCACTCTACAAAGAATACAAGTGAAATACTACAAGAGAGAAAACACAAATGCCTTAGAAGGTGAGAAGGCAAGTGAGAGGATAATTTGAAAATGAATTAAGAGCTACCTATTTATAGGAATAAATTCATCCTATTGATGTCATCCATGACATCACTATGTGTCAAAATTGTCAAGGTTAAGATAGCAAACTATTTTATGGTTTGCCTAACTTTCACCTACCAAGATACAATCTTTGACTTGTATTTTGTACTAATTATCTTCCTACCAAATATTCATATTAATTCATCTTCCATTTAGTTTGATTCCACAAGAACCAAAACCAACTCTTTCAATCTCCACCTTGGTTTGTGTTCCAAGCATGCGTATAAACAACTCCGGCCAAAACTTCTAAGCTTACTGGGCAATCCCATTGTAAGAAACAAGAAGAATCAAACCTTTGTTGAACATACCAGCTCCACCTAGCAGTTGTTCTCTTAGAGTTGCATCAATTGATGCAGACTCCCTCCAAGTCCTTGCAGTGTGCAAACTTGGCAAGCGGGACTATTTTGGTCAACATGTCTGCAGCGTTATCGTCTGTGATAACCTTCTCAACCTTGATAGCTCCCTTTTCTACGACATCTCGAATAAAATGAAATCTGACATCAATGTGTTTGGTGCGCTCATGAAATCTTTGATTTTTAATCAAATGAATAGCACTTTGACTATCACATTTTAGAATTGATTTAAGCTGAACTGAACTCAATTCTGCCACCAAACCTTTCAACCAGATAGCTTCTTTCACTGCCTCCGTTGCTGCCATATATTCTGCCTCTGTTGTAGACAAAGCGACAATCGACTGTAAAGTCGATTTCCAACTAACGGCACTGCCAACGAGAGTAAAGATGTATCCAGTTGTGGACCTCCTTCGATCAAGATCCCCTGCATAGTCAGAATCAACATAACCGAGAATTGAAATACCTTCACTTTTCCGAAAGGTTAGGCCAAATCAGGAGCTCCTTTGAGATATCTCAATATCCACTTGACAGCTTCCCATGCCTTTTTCCTGGATTTGCCATGTACTTGCTTACCACACTTACAGATTGGGCAATATCTGGACGTGTGCATACCATAGCATACATAATGCTACCAACTGCACTCGCATAAGGAACCTTTGACATATGCTCCACCTCATCCATAGATTGAGGCATTTGTAACTCTGAAAGCTTGAAATGAGAAGCTAAAGGTGTACTTACAGGCTTGCTCATATGCATATTGAATCTTTCAAGAACTTTTCGATGTACCTCTTCTGAGAAAGATGTACAACACCATTTTCTCTTGAAATTTCCATTCCAAGGATTTTCTTTGCAACTCCTAGATCCTTCATGTCAAATTCCTTGCTCAACAGTTTCTTCAAAATATTTATCTCTGTGATGTTGTTAGCAGCAATAAGCATATCATCAACATACAACAATAGATAAATCATAGAGTTACCAGACATCTTCTTGTGATACACACAACTATCAAATGCACTCCTCGAAAATTCATGTGTAGTCATGAATGCATCAAACCTCTTGTACCACTGTCTAGGGGATTGCTTCAAACCATACAAAGACTTCTTCAGTTGGCATACATGGTCTTCTTTTCCTTCAGCTAGGAAACCTTCAGGCTGATCCATATAGATTGTCTCTTCTAGATCACCATGTAAGAAAGCAGTTTTGACATCAAGTTGTTGAAGCTCTAAATCAAATTGTGCAACCAATGCTAGTAGCACGCGAATTGAGCTATGTTTCACGACTGGAGAAAAGATCTCATTGTAGTCAATTCCCTCCTTCTGACTGAA
Source organism: Solanum lycopersicoides (assembly GCA_022817965.1). Taxonomy (NCBI): domain Eukaryota; kingdom Viridiplantae; phylum Streptophyta; class Magnoliopsida; order Solanales; family Solanaceae; genus Solanum; species Solanum lycopersicoides. Next base: position 92,726,620 of record CM040621.1, on the reverse strand, counting down.
ACCCTTTGCAACCAATCTCGCCTTGAACCTAGCAGCTTTCACTTCTGGAATACCTTCTTTCTTTCTGTAAACCCATTTGCATCCAACTGTCCTCATCCCCTTTGGCCTTTTAACTAAGACCCATGTCTCATTTTGTGAAGAGACTCCATCTCTTCCATCATGGCAACTGCCATTGTGCAGCATCTTTGCAAGAAGTTGCTTCAACATACGAAGAGGGCTCGAGATCCTTAATCTCTTCTTCTGCAGCTACGAACGCATGTGCAATCAGATTTTCTTGCTCTATAAGACGTTCCGGTTTCCGTATCTGCCTTTTGTCCCTTCCCTTCGCAATTGTGTATGGTTCATTGGAAGCAAGTTCTTTAAGATCTGCATCTTTTGACTCATCAATTTGAGTCTCTTGATCCCGTTCCTTGGTAAGCTCCACCGGTAGCTCCACCTGCTCGTTGTTCTCGTTTCTAGATAACTCCACAGAAACTTTACGAGGATCAAGTATAGAGGATTCATCAAAGGTAACATCTCTACTAACTACAAATTTGAGTAAAGACAAACACCATAGTTTGTACCCTTTTACTCCATCTACATACCCTACGAATATGGCCTTTTTAGCCCTTGGTTCAAGCTTACCTTCATTAACATGATAATAAGCTGGACACCCAAATATTCGCAAGTATGAATAGTTAGAGGGTTCACCTGACCAGACCTCATTCGGAGTCTTAAAGTCAATCGCTGATGCTGGAGACCGATTGACAATATGAGAAGCAGTATGAACTGCTTCAGCCCAAAATACTTTGGACATCTTAGCTTGTAAGAGCATACAACGAGCCTTCTCAAGAAGAGTTCTGTTCATTCTCTCGGCAACTCCATTCTGCTGTGGTGTGTGCCTGACCGTCTTATGCCTTGCGATCCCATGAACCTTGCAGAAATCATTGAACTCTTCACTGCAAAACTCCAAGCCATTGTCCGTGCGAAGATACTTGATTTTCCTCTCCATTTGATTTTCAACCAAAATCTTCCACTCTTTAAATGCTTCAAAAGCATCACCTTTTGTCTTCAGGAAACGCACCCAAACCTTTCGTGAAAAATCATCAATGAATGTGAGAAGATACCTCTTTCCTCCCTTCGATGGAAGCTTAGAGGGACCCCATAAATCTGAATGGATGTAGTCTAGCACCCTCCCGTCTTGTGCTTGCCAGTGCTGAAGCTGACCTTTTTCTGCTTCCCTAAGACGCAGTGCTCACAAAATTCAAGTGTGCTGATCTTCTCACCATTCAAAAGGTTGCGGTTGCTCAACATCTCCAATCCTCGTGCGCTCATATGGCCTAGTCTCATGTGCCATAATTTTGCCTTGTCATCATTAGATAACTGCACTGTAGATGCATTTACAGAGCCAATAATGGTGCTTCCCGCAAGTGTGTAGAGGCCATCCTCCAGCTTGGCCTTCAACATGACTAAAGACCCTTTAGTCACTTTCATAGTTCCTCCTTCACTCATGTACTTATAGCCTTGTTTATCTAAAGTACCCAGGGAGATCAAATTCTTCTTTAGATCAGGAACATGACGGACTTCTGTAATAGTCCTCACGATTCCATCATGGCAGCGAACATGAACTGAACCAATGCCAACTATTTTACAAGTTGCATTATTGCCCATTAATACAGTTCCTCTGCTTGTTTCATAGCTGCTGAACCAATCTTTTCGGAATGTCATATGCAGAGTACAACCAGAGTCTAAGACCCATTTGTTGTCATAGACTCCACTATTGCATGATGTTGTTAGTACATAATCATCATCATTATCATGTACTTGCTCAACAATGGATGCGCTCGCCTTTTCTTTGGACTTCGACATAGGGCAATCTCGTTCAAAGTGCCCCTTCTTGTGACAGCCCCAACATTCCGCATTCTTTTTGTTCACACGAGACTTTGATCTGTACTTCGATTTTCTCCTTCCCTGTTGGCTAGTACGACCTCTTACAAAGAGTCCACTAGCTTCGTCACTTTTGTCTCCTTCAAAATGCATCCGCACATCACAAGAGTTTAGTGCTTGCCGCACTTGCTCAAGTTTAATAGGTTGTTTGCTATACATCATTGAATTCTCAATATCACGATATTTTGAAGTCAATGAAAATAGTAAAGAACATGCAAGTGTCTCCTCGTCCTTTTTAATTCCAGCAGTTTGTAAGTCCATCACAAGTTTATTGAACGCATCTAGATGGTCTTGCAACAAAGTACCTGAATCCATCTTAAATGTATGAAGACGCCGTTGTAACAACATCCTTGTTGTCACTGACTGGTCCTGGTAAAGCCCTTCCAGCTTTTCCCATAATTCTTTGGCCGTCTCTTCGGTACTTGTACTCACTTCACAAAGTACGTTAGGTGCAAGGGACAGTTGGATTGCACTCAATGCATCTCCTTCAATCTTTTCCTTGTCGGAATCCGATATCTTATCGGGGTACTTTCCGTCAATAGCATGGATTGAACCTTCCCTCCGCAGTAACGCTATCATCTGGATTTTCCAGATATTGAAGTTGTTGCGCCCACTAAATCTATCAATTTCAAACTTCATGGAACTCATTCTTTTACTTGTTCTTCCTTTTCTACTATAATGTATTTGGAACTACAGAAAACCAAAGTAATCCTTTTCTGATGTGGAAGTTCAGACTGTGCTGCAACCACAGAGCATACTCAGACAGAACCTTGGCTCTGATACCAATTGTTAGCGGAAACGTGAAACTAAAGAACAAGAAAGAACAACAATATTTAACGTGGTTCGGATCAAAATGATCCTATGTCCACCAAAGAACAACTGCACTGATATTTATTTCACTCTACAAAGAATACAAGTGAAATACTACAAGAGAGAAAACACAAATGCCTTAGAAGGTGAGAAGGCAAGTGAGAGGATAATTTGAAAATGAATTAAGAGCTACCTATTTATAGGAATAAATTCATCCTATTGATGTCATCCATGACATCACTATGTGTCAAAATTGTCAAGGTTAAGATAGCAAACTATTTTATGGTTTGCCTAACTTTCACCTACCAAGATACAATCTTTGACTTGTATTTTGTACTAATTATCTTCCTACCAAATATTCATATTAATTCATCTTCCATTTAGTTTGATTCCACAAGAACCAAAACCAACTCTTTCAACTATAAACAAATATCGATAGATGTCTTTAAGTAATATAGTAGAAAGCAACATCGTAGTCGGAGGAACAAAATTGTAATAGAAATTTTGAGTCGAGCATTAGGTGTGAAAAATATATTGATAGGGGTGCATTCTCTTTTTCTATGACTTTTACTCGACATAAATTGAGATTCAGTGTGATCATTGGACACTATATAGATAATTAAATACATATAGTATATAAAACAAATCTTGTCTATTCAAGGAAAATTAGGGATCGAATTTTATTTTCGATCGAGCTTACGCATATCAGACTAAAGAAAAAGTCAAGTCCATCAACTGATGAAGATAAGAAGGAAATGTCTCTTGTTCCAATTAAGGAATGAGGTTGACTGTCACTTTATTCTTAAGAAGATTCAAGAAAACGTGATTTCTACTTGTTATATGAAGACAAAAGAGAATATAGGTGATGTTTTCACGAAGCTTTAAATGATATTCGAGCGAATATCTTTAATTATAAGAAGTTGGACATTATTAATAATAGGGAAAATACATCAAATCCCCCCTGAACTTGGCACGAAAACTCGCTTTAGTACTTAAACTACACGGGCGTTTAAATACCACCCTTATCATCTTTGAAGTGATTTTTTTTCCACCCTGAGACTGTAACACCACTCTCATCCGCCACATCATATCTACGTAAGCACCACATCATATCCACGTAAGCGCCACGTCATTAATTTTTAGTTCTTTTTTACTTATTCATTATTTTCTATTAAACACTTTTAATATTAATTATATCAATTAATTAATTTATAAATGCATACCCCCACCCCCTATCTTTCATCTTCCTTGTTTTCACCATTTCAACCTTCAATACTTACTTTTCTTCTACACTATTCAACAATTTTTTTAAATAACTAGAATGAAATTATTCACTATAATATTCACATTATCTTCTTCGAATCCATCCCACGCATTTATCCTTTTGGAGGAAGAATTTTTTTTGAAAGCCAAGATTTTATTGTCAACTCAAATAAGAAATGAAGATTACATAAGAAAGTTGATAAAAAAAATATAAATTCTATGAGAAATATTTGAATAGATCTAGAAATCAAAATGGGTCACTCAAAATTAAGAAAGTTTACATTTACAAAATCGACACCAATAATATAGAGCGAAATCAACGTCAATAAATAACTTTGATATTGAATTTTACGAATTAGTAAAATGAAAATAGTTTTTTTTTGAAGTGGGAGGAAGATGGAGGAGGAGGTGTTTCAATGGAGAAAAAAAGTGTATTGGGGAAGACAACAAAATGAAAAGAAAAAAAATAAAGAAATTAAAAGGGGACCTACTAATTCTATATTTTTAGAGAGTTAATATATCAAGAAAAAGTATTTAAAATATTAATTATATATTGACCAATAAAAAAAGGCCATGTGTAGGATTTCAAAAATTCTAACTTTTTTTTTTCTTCTTTCACGCTCTTTAAGGAGAGTACACTCACTCTCCCTGCCACGTCATCCTTAAGGGGGTGTTTAAATCACTTCAAAGATGATAAGAGGGTAATTTAAACGCCCGTGTAGTTTAAGTACTAAAGCGAGTTTTCTTGCCAAGTTCAGGGGGGATTTGATGTATTTTCCCTTAATAATATATACTTCGACTTGAAAGGAAAAATAACTTTAATGAAATGTGATATATATCACCTACTCAAGTAATTTTGCACACTTATAAGCTCAATTACAAACATTTTATGCATAGAATAGAGTTATAACATTAAGTAAACATGCTTATATTTCACAAATAAATGATTAGGTCGCATATCATTTGATTTTCTCAACTCATTTAGAAGCTCGATTAATGGTTCAATTCTCCATCATCTCATTCTTTAATTGTGACTAAACTATCATTATAATAAAATACTCCGCGATCACTAGCTTTTATTATAATGTTTGGGGATTTTCTTCAGAAATCAAAGTTAAGGAACGGGATTCTAACGATCACCATAGTTATCAGTATTATAAAGCAGGAGTTGTGGGGGCTTATTCTTGCTACAATTCAAGTGTTGTTGAACGAATTTAGGATTTTTGATAAGAGCATACTGATTTTTGCAGGCACATTTGAATCGCAACAATGATTTTACAGGACACCTCAATAGAATCTCAGGAAACTTAGTGTGTTCTCTCATTCTTATTTTTTTCATTTTTGTTATCATAATTCAGTTTATCAACATTAAATTTTGTTTTAAATTTAGTCATGGAAATATAAATACTACTTTCCTACTTTCTCAAATTAAATAAAATTTGTTCTACCTTTACCAACCACTTAAAAAATCGTAAATGAAAATTAAACATTTTTTCCTAATTTTATCCATACACTCTTTTGACTAAATGTATTTAATAAAAATGAACAATGGAGAAATTCTTTTGAAATTTAACGATATTCATGCACGTAATACGATTTACACTTTTAAAAAGAATTAGTTTTAAAAATAAAAATAATGAATTGAATATATCCTCATTTTACAAATTGATAAATGAATAACTTTAGTAATGTGAAAAATAATATATATAAATTGTGAGAAATATTTTTAATATTCTTAACAAATAATTTAAGTCTTGCAAGTTAAATAATAAAACATTATTAGAAAAGCACGTGCGCTTTGTTGTAGTATGAATTTATTGAAGTTCATTTATAAATCATGAACATATTGAAAAAATAAAGATCATCCACTTGATAGTTTTATAAACAAACATTGGTAGATATTTTTAACAAAAAGTAAATCTTAGTCAGCAGAACAAAATTGTAGTAGAACTTTTGGTTTGGTTTGGAATATTAAATATGAAAAATATATTGATAAGGGAACTCGATACAAATTGAGATTTAACGTGATTACTGGATACTATATAAAAATTTTACAAGTAAAAAGATTAAAATAGCATTATTTTATATAGTTACTCTTTTTATTTCATATTAACTGAATTTTTTATTTTTTCATTGTTGAGTAATTAAATTATTCAAAATTAAAGGTGGGTGTTTGATTTTTTTTTTCATACTTATCTTTTTTATATATATTTTTATGATTTCACAAAAAATAACAGTAAAAAAACTTATTTAAATCATGTAAATAATTTTTTTTAGTAATATATTGCTTCACAAATTCAGTTAATACGAGAAAAATAGCATGTCAATACACATTTGGAGATATTACTTGTCCACATTCAAAAACAATTAAAGTTGTGTTACCAAATTTAGCTAAATATATTTTCTTGAAATTGAAACGCTTTCTCACTAGAAAAGAAAAAATTTATTGATATTTGAGAACGTAAGAAACAGTATACGTTATGCATTATAATCATATTTTTTTAATTGTAGATAGATTAAGAATTTAAAATTTATTAATGTCAACTGTAATTTCAAGTTATAGATGACAATAATTATGAGTTCATAATCAAATAATTATTGATATTTCACTAAAATCTTAGTATATTTTTAAAGAAGCAAATGTCATTTAAATATTAGGAGAGGAGCTCTAGCCATTTTATCTTATATTATCTTATAATATCTAATTTAAATATTAGGAGAGGCCAATTAAAGATTATTTTAGGTGAGAAACTATATGTGTGTTTTTATATGCAAATGTTCTTATTTTACGACAATAGAGACCTTTTTTTCTTGTTAATTTCAATAGTATCAAAAATTAGAGATTAAATTTCGTGTAAGTGAATTTTTATTTTTAATCGAGTTTATATCTATAAGACTAAAGAAAAAGTCGAATTCATCAAACTGATAAAAACAATAAGGAAAAGTATCTTATTTTGATCTACTCAATATAATATTGAACCTAATTATTATTTGATGAACAAATAGAATTTTTATTTTAGTCCTACTGGTGATATAATTTCTCGTTTGCATCTTCATGGAGTTTTGAATATACAAAATCCGAATAAAATCTATTGAATTCATCTGAAATATTATGTAACATATAAGCTAGCTTTACCTCTATATATAATTTAACTATGTACCCTCTATACAGGGGCGGATCCACGTTGGGTCGAGGGTGTTCATCTCGACAAAAAAATACATGATATATATAAGGTAAATTTTCTAAATTTCTGTAGATACATATATTTTGAACCCCCTCAATAACAAATAAAAATAGATGGCTCAATTGTAAGACCCTTGAATATTATGCTGCATGTCCTAGGTTCGAATATATTTTATTTTATTTATTTTTCTTTATAATATCAGTTTATTAGACTTATTTACACGTTTATATTTTTATTTTTCAAACCTATATTTTTATTTTTTAAACCTCCTGAAAGAAAATTTTGGATCCGTCACTACCTCTATATATAAGTTTCTTCCAATTACGATAATTACAAATTAAAGTGAGAATACACATCATTTATCATCATTAAACAATACATACATGCAGTATATATAAAATAAATCTTTCCTATTTATTGTGTGAATATAAATATTTTGAAGTCAAAAACAAAAGCTGGTTGGTCTATTTATAAAAAACAATAAATGATAAAATAATTTTATCACTGCAAAAGATTACAAAGAAGAAAAATATCTCACGTCTACCAAAATCATGAAAAGGACAAACTTTTTGACAATATATCAATTATCACCTCAAATTTCCTCTTTATTATTAATAGCAAATAAAAAGAAACTTCTTATTTAAGCACCTTCCTTACAATAAGAATCACCTAAATAAGTAAACTAAAGCGCAAAATCCTTTCCATAATAATATATTCAGTATAATTATATAATAAATTCATAATAAATAAGATATACGATAACCTTATTCTATCTTTGAAGAGTTTGAAAAGATAGTTACACGCAAATTTTATTCATATATATCTTTATGAAATAAAAAGGCTATTTTCATCTACGTACCTTCAATACAAAAGAAAAGTAATCAAAATACAACTATAAGAAAATACAATAATAAAATAATAAGATATTAAAAAAATAGTAAAATATTGAGACAAAGCACACGTCAAATAATAAAAAACTACACAACGTCAAATAATAAAAAACTACGCAACTACTAATTAGGATGAGAGGAAATGAGAGACTAATTAACATCCTATCTCTTCCTCATAAAATGTGACTATACTTTCAATATATATACCAAAATAATTTAAACCTATGTTGATGGTAAAAGTAAAAGTTATATGAATACTAATATATTGTTTCAATAAGTTGTATAAGAGTAATAAATTATATATTTTATCATCACCTTTATTATAAACAAGTTTACTCTTAACGGAAAAATATTACTTATTTTTTCAAGTTAATATACATAAATTATACACATATTAATCAAATGCATATTGCATGAATTGGTCTCTACAGAGCTCATCCGAGCACTAATTGTTAGTATATAGAAATTAAATTCTAATGAGAAAAACGTTCTTATTTTTAAATTTAATATACATAAATTATATACTGATTATACATGATTATACACATATTAGTCAAATGCATGTTGCATGAATTTGTTATCCAATTTTCTTGAAAGGAGATCACACTTCACACAAAAGTCATTAATTTGACATATCACAATTCAATCCAGAGTGTAAAGCTAATAACAATTCCTCCCTAACTAAAATGTTTCTCACAATTAAAATAGATAACTAAACACCAAAATTAAAAAAAAAAAATTAAAAACTAATAATAGCACTAAGAATTAAACTAGGAAAGATAAAATTTACTTTGTTCCAAAAATTACCTAAAAGAAAAAGGGTAGCTCAAGTAGTTTAGCACATCCATCACCGATCGATATAAAGTCACATCATTAAAGGATAAGTGAGAATACTGTTGATCGAAAAAATTAAATTAGCAACTCTTTCTTGGTTTGCTTTTTCTTCTAGCTCTGCTCCTTGTAGGTTGTTGCTTTTGTGGTTGTAAATTTTTTTCCTCTTCAAATTCATCTTCTTTTTTGTTTTCACTTTGTGATTCTTCAACTTCATTTGTTTTGAGTTTCTTTAATTCAGCAGAAACTTCTTCTTCATCTTCTTTTACCATACTAATAATCTTTCTTGGTCTTCCTCTTTTTCTAGGAGTAATTTGTTGTTGTTGTTGTTGTTGTGAATCTCCACTCATTGCTGATGATTCTGCTATTGCTACTGATAACTCTTTTGTTTTCTTCACAACTTTCTTCTTTCCCATCAATCTACTAAACTAATTTAGTCATTTCAAAAAGCTTATAATATGATAAAAAATAGAATCTTGAAAAATTCCAAGAAATAAAAATTCAATTTTTAAGGTTTCTATTGCTCTCTTTTAGTATATATGATAACAAAATCCAATCTTGAAAATTACCCAAAAATAAAAATCCAAAGTTTAAGGTTTCTAGAGCTTTCTTTTAGTTACATATGATCATTAATATCCAATCTTGAAAACTACCCACAACATAAAAAACCAATCTTTTAAGATTTCTAGTGTTTTCTTTTGCATATATAACCTTAAAAATTCAATCTTGAAACTACCCACAAAATAAAAATTCAGTCTTTAAGATTTCTTTATTTTTGGTTTCCCACTCGGTGTTCGGAGCCCACATTGGAGCTCCGACTAAATCCGGATCGCGCACTGCAGGGCTCATTCGGGGGTGGCGCTCCCAACAGGATTTTCTCTATACACAGGGCTCGAACTCAGACCTCTGGTTAAGGGTGAAGCACTCCCATCAGTGCACCACAACCCATGTTGGTCCAGTCTTTTAAGATTTCTAGTGTTCTCTTGTATATATTACCTTAAAAATCCAATCTTGAAACAACCCACAAAATAAAAATTCAATCTTTAATGTCTCTAGTGCTCTCATTTGCATATATAGCCTTAAAAATCCAATCTTGAAACTACCCACAAAATAATAATTCAATCTTTAAGGTTTCTAGTATTCTCTTTTGTATATATTACCTTTAAATCCAATCTTGAAAACTACCCACAAAATAAAAATCCAATCTTTTAAGGTTTCTATTGCTCTCATTTGCATATATAACCTTAAATTTTCAATCTTAAAACTACCCACAAAATAAAAATTCAATCTTTAAGGTTTCTAGTCCTCTCCTTTGCATATATAACCTTAAAATTCCAATCTTGAAACTACCCACAAAATAAAAGGTTTCTAGTGCTCTCTTTTGCATATACAACCTTAAAAATTCAATCTTGAAACTACCCACAAAATAAAAATTCAATCTTCAAAGTTTTTGATGCTCTCTTTTGCATATAATTATAAACCTTTAATAAAAATCCAATCTTGAAAATTACTCAAAAAAAAAATTAAAAAAATCAAATCTTTAAGATTTTTAGTGCTCTCTTTTGCATATATCTATACACCCTTACTAGTATATGATAAGAAAATCCAATATTGAAAATTACTCAAAAACCAAAAAAAAACAAATCTTTAAAGTGTATGCTGCTCTGTTTTGCATATAAATCTATATACCCCCCACCCCCTAGTAATAACCCAACACAACATACCCAAAGCAAAGATGATAAGAAAAAGTAAAAGAAATGAATTAACTTACTTTTTTTGTGATGGTAGGAGCCAATAATCATAAGAAATAACTCATATGTTTTAGCTCTTTTGGTGCTAAGCAAAACCTTTCATCTTTTCATACAAAACCATAGAGAGAGAGAGAGACTTGAGTTCAACAAAAAAAACAAGAGTCAATTATATATGAAAAAAATATATTAGAAGCTACAAAGCAAATATTTCCTTTTTTCCTTTTTTCTTGACTTATCTATTCATTCAACCTTCTATTTTCCCCTCTTTGCTGCCAACATGGAAAATAATAGTTATATATATATATACTCCCTCCATTTTAAAAAGGATGGTCTAGTTTGACTTGGAACGGAGTTTAAGAAAAGAGAGAAGACTTTTTAATCTTGTGGTTCTAAATTATAGTTATGTCAAATGTATCAAAATGCCCTTTAATTTTGTGGTTTAAACATGTCACGTGAAAAATTAAAGTTAAAGTGTTACCAAAAAAGGAAAGGGGTCATTTTCTTTTAAACAAACTAAAAAGGAAATAAAAATATTATTTTTTAAACGAAAAAATATATATATATATAATAAAAAAATAGTACCAAATTGTAATTGGCTGGACCAGCTGTTTAGCAAAGAAGGGAAGAGACAATAAGGTGGAAGGAAACAAAGGGGAAGGAAGAAAAAAAAAGGAAGTGACACCAATAGGGGGTACTATGATGTTAGGATATAATATTATGAATCGTTGGTACGTGAGATAGGAATAAATTATTAAATTATGTTATATCGAATTTGATTATGATATTAATTAATTTTAAAATTATTTTATTCTATTATTTTTAGTATTATAATAGTGTGATTGATTATTTTGAAATAACTAAATCAATTAAAACTCATGAGATATCTTTATCTGTCATCTATCATCACAAATATAACATATATACCAAGATAATGCATTTTTAGTTACAATTATTTTAATCCCATTATTTATAGTAAAATGTTATTATTAACTATTCCATATAAAAGATAATAGTTAATAACAATATTTAACCTATGAAATACAAAATATTTTTATTTATTTCATCTCACGTACAAAAATAATTAATTTCAACGTCAGTCAAAACTAAAATGGAGGTAGTGTTGAAAACCGTGGGCTATAGTTTATTTTTTAACTTATTTGTGAACGTATATACACGTTGAAGTTTTGTTTCTTTACTTTTTAAGTATTTACCATATGAAACACTAAATCTCATATTTAAATAAATAAAATTATTATGTGTAAATTTGAATTAATTAAATTAATAATTTCAAGACACATAATAATTATTTTATATTTAAAAAAAAAGTGATGAAGGTGTGGGGTATTTTTAGTGATCAGTGTCACAGTCTGACCATTTCTGTCGCCTTTGACGCATGTGGGGTTTTGATATTTTATTTTTTGTCCTCATGAATAAGAAATTCGTTTAAAATGTGTATTATGTTAAATAATTATTTATATTACATATTTTTATTAATTATAAATTTATAATAATTTAATGAGATAAAAGATATATTAATCCTATTAAGTACTAAACTTTACGTCTATTGACATAATAATTGCAAGCTTCATATCACAAAACGTTAAAAGTTTTTTTTAAAAAAAATTAGTCCAATAATTAGTATCAAAGTTATTAATTTAGCGAAATAAATATGAAAATGACAAAGTAATAATACGGTCGATTTTAATATCCTTATTTATAATTTGGTAAAACGTTTTTATTCGTAACTTGAAAACACATCGCAAAAAAAAATTATCGGCTTTAAAGATTATAAACACTTTCAATTAGCAAAAATCTTGAGGATGAACACGTGAAACTTAGAGAAAGAGAGATGATTAATTGGACGTGTGAATAAAATTACATATTAATTGCAAGAGAAAAACAGATATTAGATGTTGGAATGACGTGAGGTAGGTGGAAATTATATCGACTTAACGCAAAATGAACAATATTACAACATATTAAAAATATAAGCGGATAGTGAATAGTAATATCATAATGTCGCATCGTATTATTTAACGATGGTGCTCTAACAAGACTTTTCCAATACCCAATATTTAAATTTAAGACTTTTAATTAAAAATAAAATAATTTTATTACTATACCATAATTTACATCGATAAAAATAATTTGTTTGCATATTCTTGATTTGTTTCATTAGCATTTAGTGGCAAGTTGAGTCTCGATAGAGGAGCCTATTTTTAGTTTACATATACACGTGAAATATCAATGGGACAAGAAAAATATTTTTTTCTTAATTAAAAAATAGAACCATTAAGCAAGTGGGAGAATAAAGCAAAACCAATAGCAACTACATAATTATTAGATGAAAAGACATGCATCATAATTACAAAGATATTAATCTTAGAATTACGTAACTATTAATAATAATTTCGTACTCCCTCTATTTCTATTTCAAAAAGTATATCCTAATTTAATTTGAAATGGAATTTAAGAAGAAAAAAAATATTTTTTAATCTTGTGGTTCTAAATTAAAGTTATATTAAATATATCAAAATGTCCTTTAATCTTGTAGTGTCAAACATGTCATGTGGAAAGTTAAAGTTAAAGTATTGACAAAAAAGGAAAGGGGTCATTCTTTTTTAAACAAACTAAAAAAAAAATAGGGTCATATTTTTTTAAACGAAGGGAGTAACATTTTTAATCAACTATCAAATAAATTCCTAATTTAGTTTGTGTTTGTTTTCGATTTTGTGAATTCATATTTGAGTTTTTTTATATCCTAAAGTATTTCTATAAAAATATTCTTTATAATTATAACATTAGTTTCTTATAACGTTATAAATATCCGGACAAATAACACCATACTTTCAATTTCTATGTTGGTATAGCTATAACAAGTCAGAAATAACTTATCTATTTTATAAAATAGAAATAAAATTTATACATATTTTGTTTTATTTTTAAAAAACTCAATTGCTTATAATATTACGCCAAAATATTGTTATACAAATTGGTAAAAAAATTTATTTGACATTTGGGGTTAATTTGATAGCATATTGAACCCCACAAGAATTGATTGATGAGATAGACACTAGGCAATGTATGACCAATGAATTTTTCAGCCTTGGAATCTGGATTTATAATCAATAAAATAATATTTTAAAAAATAATGTTTGTTAATATGTATTAAAAAATTAAATCACTACAAATCTAATAAATGGTAGTGATAAATAGTTATCAATCTATCAAGATCGTTAAATCAGTAGTTCTATTTCAATAGATTAATAACATTTTTTTCGAATCAGGTTATTGATTTTGCCCGATATATGCATATCCCTCGTTAGAGATAGAGGGTTAGTAACTTGGTTTAGGTTTAGACTGACAAAAATAACGATCTAACCTGTTTAAGTTTGAGCAGATCATTAATAAAGAGGTGGAGTATCACTCCAACAAACTAGACGCACGCATCAAGGTGTTCTGCCAACGAGCGAAGACGATCCGTCAAGAAAGGGGATTCAACCCCGGCAAATGCGATGCAGTGAAAGACGTTGCGGACCATGTGGCCGGTAACGTAAAAGATATGGCGGCAGCTAGCCAACTCCGCTTTCTAACGAGGGGAAACATACATAAATATATTATAATACAAAAATATTTACCATTTATAGCAATAACATTTTTTTTCACTTGATCACTTTTAATTCATTATAATACAATATACAAGTTTTAGTGATGGATAATACATTTATCACACATTTTAATACACTTATAATACAATATGTCAAATTTTTACCAAACAAACGTAATATTTCAAAAAACAATTATAATACATATATATTGTATACATAATTCACTTTTAATACATATTGTAGATTTGAATAGTATTGCTATAAATAGCAATAAGTAAAAATATTGCTAAAATTAGTAATTATTTATTAAAATATATCAATTCATATAATTTTTCCATCATTTAATTCACAAACTAATAATCCACATCCTATTTATTAGCTCAATTAATTTTGACCCGTCAAAATTCGAATTATGAAAAAATAGATTTTGAATATCAACCATTAAGCCCATCAGCTAGAAGCCCACTAAAGTAAATAAAGTAGTTGGGCTTTATTATATAACTTTTGAGCTAATGTCCAACAAATTGATCCAACACTAGCCCCTTCATGTCTTTTATATGACCAATTTACGGAAATTTCATTAATTTAAAAGTTAATTATTTGGATACATATTAGTTTATAATATTATGAATCTTCTTAGATTTTGGCGTGTCTAAATACGTCAAGATCCATGTATCCTGAAATCTATTGGGTCAAAATTATGTGTAATTTATATAGATACTGCATCCAAGTGAATTTGCATGTATTTGAGATACATAGACAAATCTCGCTCACCACTCTTATGTCTCACTCGCGTATGGTATCCTAGATACATGCGAATCACATCTGATACATGTATTTAATGTGATTCGCATGCATTTTGAATACTTAAACAAATCTTACTCGCATCTCTTCCTATTTTACTGTATCTTGTAACAAATAACATGTATGTAGGTGTATCTAACTTGAAAACTAGTATACAATTATTAATTAGTGAGATAAAATGTAACTATTCAAACTATAGAAAATTTTAGAGAAGATTGTAGGAATATTAGTGTAATTGGTTTCTAATAAATATTAGGGATCAACACTTGTCAAACACAAAATATTTGTTTTCGTTTTTAAAAAATTCATTCGATATTCAGTGTTTATATTGAAATCTCAATTAAATATGAATCACGTATCAAAAGCACAATTAAAGATGAATGAATTTCACTTTACATCATAAACCATGTTGATCACTTTTCATGAAATACTTTTTTTATTTTTTATTTAATATTTAAATAAGTAAAACTTTACATATTTAAATAGCTAGTTATTTTTAAAAAAAAATTGACTAATAAGGGAAGTTAGAAAGCTTGTCCTTTTTCTTCAATTCAATTAAATAATAAACACTCAAATTTTCACAATAGATGTAATCTACCTATCAATCAATGTGATATAGCGGATATAATAAATTTTCTTTTAATAAGAAATTTAAAATTTAAATATTAAATATAAAAATAATTTAATCAAAAATATTTCTCCCAAATAAGACAATGTATAATAAAAATTTAAAATAATTAAACTTTAATATAAATATTAAACACTTAAAAGAAAATATAGTAGATGTGGTGTAGGTTCAAAGTTGGTCAAAAGCTACATTCTTCAAACCTAAATATCACTTTCAATTAAATTAAAGATGCCGACCTAGTAAAAATAATTTTAAAAAATAATCTCCTTATCAGATAAGGCTCAATTATAATCCAAGATCCATCTATGAGTCACACCCCTTCAAAATCACTATTAATATATATTTTTTACTTTTAGTTTTGAATTATATTCAATATTTATATTATAATTTTATTAATTTAAATTCATATAACATAAAATCGAATTTAAAAAAAAATAATTCTTATCAATAAAATTTTATATTTAGGCTCGAACTCGATATCTCGGTGGTCAATATTTTTTGTCTTCCTGTTATTCTTGTTGTGTATGAACTTACTGATTGGATATTTTTTGTCAAATAAACTTTTCTGATTTATTTTATAGTCTATATACACACAAATATACCTATTATATATACACACACATTGAGAAAAAAGGTGATTTGTTGAGAGGACTCCAAAAAGCTGCATCACTGTACTTTATTTTGGGCCACAAGATTTGGAGAAGGCAATCAAAGGGAATAAGCTCTTTCATTGGAATTTTGAAAGTGATTTGATAGACAATTTTGTGCACAATTTTGGGAGGTGACCTTGTGGTTGTGGATTCAAGATTTGACCTTTGTAAGTTTATTAGGTTGAAAAAAGATTTCACCTTTTGTCTGTATTAAGAAAGTAAGTTAGGGGTATTTATTCTTGATGGTTTGCAATTTTATAGCATAATTTTGGGAGTGAAGGAGGTGAAAAAGTAGAAAAAGATTCAATCTTTATCACCTTTTAGACTTCTAATCTGTGGTTCTGCAGGTGGGGTTGTGTTTGATTTTGATTATTTTGTGTTTTTGTGGATGATATTGTTCTGATGCAATTTTATAGCATAATTTTGGGAGTGAAAGAGGTGAAAAATTAGAAAAAGATTCAATCTTTATCACCTTTTAGACTTCTAATCTGTGGTTCTGCAGGTGGGGTTGTGTTTGATTTTGATTATTTTGTGTTTTTGTGGATGATATTGTTCTGATGCAATTTTATAGCATAATTTTGGGAGTGAAAGAGGTAAAAAAATAGAAAAAGATTCAATCTTTATCACCTTTTAGACTTCTAATCTGTGGTTCTGCAGGTGGGGTTGTGTTTGATTTTGGTTATTTTGTGTTTTCACCTTTCTTTTGTTTAAAAAACAAAATTAATGATAAGTTTATGGATAATGTTGTTTTGATGCAATTTTTGGTTAAAAAAAATAATTGTGTGAGTAATTCATATGAAGCTTTCTTTTTTTTGTGAATCTTTTATGTTTCTTGTTTGTATGATCCCCTCCATGTTTGGAATAAATTACTTTTTAATCCTTTTTGTAAGGTAGGTAGTTTTCTTTTTATAGCCTTGATTCTGTCTTTTCTGTTCCTTGTATCAAGGTGAATCTGTTCCTGGAATTCTGTTTTTTTGTGGTACCTGGCAAAATCTTCTATGTCCATTAATGCTTTCGGTTTCGGTTTCGGTTACGGTTCTTGTTTTGTTTTTATTTACAAATTATTAGTGCTATATGATTGTCTGATTGGTAAATGAATGGATGTATGTTGTCAGCCAGATCAAGATACACGTGAAGGCACCGTTTTGAGTAGGGATTTGAATTGAAACACGGTTCCTAGGCCTACGGGTGTGCCAGATTTACGGTTCTATGATCATGTTCTTGTTATATGAATACATGGTGAAGGATTTAAGTGATGGATAAGCAGCTACGATCTATGGAGAATTCGCGTGAGTTTCTAAGCAATGGAAAACCAGCTGATCCTGGTCTTCAAATTATAAGGCACCCCTCTTACCAATCTTGTGGGAAATTATCGTTATCTTGGTTTGATATTAGAGTATTTTACATCAGAATCAGCAATTTTATGGTCGATGATTCAACCCCAGAAAGTCTTACGCTTAACCATATCCCTCTAAGCCCTGATACACTGCTTGAAGTAAATGGTAAAAGATGTTCTGTGTACTCAGAAGGAGCCTCTTGCTTTCTTCGGAGGGACCGTGTTGATAAGAAAGCTGAAGAAGCTACATTTGTGAGCACAGATAGTATAAGATTGACTGGGAGTGTGAACTTTGAGGTTTCGTATAAAGATGATCTTTTTCTCTCTGGGACTTTGGAGATGGCCAACATCAATGATTCTCAAAACTGTCTTAGGAGATGGAGCATGAACTGTGAATCCGTCATGAGTGCTGGCACAGGATTTCTGAAGGGAAAACACATAGTGGGTTCTGAATCATTGTCACCGACAATTGAAGTTTATGTTACTGGTTGCTTCTCTGGGACACCTATCATCTTAACTAAGACTTTGCAGCTAAATCACAGGAAGAAGCACCATAGAAAGGGTATGTTAGACTCCATTCCGGAGCATGACACATCTGAACAGCATAAAGAAGTCTCATCTGGACATGATCTGCAGGTAACAGAATACAACATAAACTACAAACCAGAAAGCGAAGAAGACTACAACAACATGTACTGGGGACGAACAGAACTTATGGATGGTGAAGACGGAGAAATGTCCTGGTTCAATGCTGGGGTTCGAGTTGGTGTTGGGATTGGCCTTGGCATCTGTGTAGGAGTTGGAGTGGGAGTTGGTTTATTAGTCCGTACTACACGAAACTTAAGAAGGCGCCTTATGTAATTACATAGTATACATATAAAGGCTAACAATAGAGAGATACTGTTTTTCAAGAATATATTGTACTTTTTAGACATTTTCAACGTTGCTAACCATTTTCTTTTTCATGTGTAATCTGTTTGCTGCATTTTGGTGCTGAGGAGTGCAACAGTTGCTAAAGCTGTATGGACATGTTTTTAGGTAATATTATATCATGTTGAGATTGTTACTTAATGTGTAAATATTTATTTTGACAAAAAAAATAGGAAGGGTTTTCATATGAGAACCTTATAGCCTGGTATTTGTGCCTTTTAAGCAATATATGACTCAATATATGGAGTGTGCAATACAATAAATTATGTAAATAGTTGATGTTGAAGTGTATTGGAAATGTTTTGCCCAACGATAGACGAAAGATTGAGACAAGACATGACACAACTTCAACTAACGAAGGCCAAGATTTGAACCACCACAAATCTAACAACCTCTACCACGAAGCGTCAAGAGTAAAATCTAACAAACTTTTTGAAATAAAGAACACTGTTAAAGAAGTATGGGGACAATAGGAAGGTTTAAAATTTTTGGTACTTTTTGATTTCTGCATAAATCAAAATACAACCTACAATAAAACATCTTCTGTAATATGCTAATGTCTCATGATCTTACATTCCTCACTATTTATTTAAACTTAGTTAGGCATATAAGAGGCTGAGCTTTGTCAGTGTTGCAATCATTTAAGCTCAGGCAGTGGCTTATAGAGCAAGAGATTAAGGCTCTGGAGCAACTTCTACTGCAGAGTAACTACCATTACCACCAGGACCAGGGGGGTGTTTGTCCGAACCCCAAAACTTGGCGGCCTTCACATCATCTTGAGCCATTTGCCTTGAGAACTCCTCGTGATCATAATTCAGTGTAGCTGTTCCTCCAAACTCAGTAGGAAGATTGTCCACGTCGAAGTATGACTTCATCAGTTCCGCGCTATCCTTATTCTTTGGATACACAAACTTGACCTTTTGAAATGTTTTGGGATCCATAAAGTATTTGACAATCTGGAAAAGTAAAAAAAGATAACATTAAGGGGATGGCTAATGATTGAACAATATAAAGAATAGATGGATAATAATTTCAGTAAGAAATTTGGGGGACATGGCAATGGTAGAAAATTTGAATGCCTTATGAAAGGAAGTACACCTTATATTTTACTCAACTACAACACCACAAGCAAGGTTTGTTCAACTAGCAGGGAGGAGGTAAGAAAAACAGAGAGGATGGAAAACAAACCCTCCAAAATGTTTCAAAAAGTCGCGGTGGATTGTACAGAAGTGCTGCAGCGAGTCTCTCAGGGTAGTGGTTTTGCAAAATATTGATGGTCTCACGAGCAGATTTTACAGGAACATTATTGGTTATAGACCATCCAGTGAAGTCAATTAACCAGGCCATCTGTTCTTGACCTTCTGGCAGATTAAAAATGGCATTCTCAATTAGATACACTAAATGCTTCATCTGGTTGTCTAGTGCTGCTGTGTTCTGCAAATATGAGCAACAGTTTTAAGAACTTCGCAAAATGGAATAGGAATTAAAAATTTCAAAAGAAGTTTTTGAAGATATCAACTTTGCATGTACATTACCTGCATTCCTGGCCGCAATATTAGGACTGTCCTGCCATGGCGGTCATGAAAATTTGCTTTAAACACCTTGCCAGTCTCACCTTCTTTCGCTACATCATTCTAACAATGCAACACCATTTCATAGTCAGCAGAAGCAATTGTGAACTAATATAATATTTCACAGAAAATTGTATCTGCAGAGGCCTAAATATGAAATTGGCAGAGCATAGAATGATAAGACAAATTGATTGTAGAGTGGTCAGTACAGTTCCAGTATCTCCGTTAGAATATCCACAAAACATTGCAAAAGATTCATACTGCTTATATTTCAATATTAAAACTGGTCATGGTTATTAGTGTGATATGTGGTTATTAGTGTGACCTCTTATGTCCTCAAGGAAGTGGCCCAGTGTTGAGGCATGGAAGTCAAAGCATGGAGATCCCATGTTTGAAACCCAGTTACAACAGTAGGTGTGCCACCAGCTGTAACCTTGATGGCAGGACCTTGGTACTATGTTCATGGACTGGATAGTTCACCCCCTAGACTAGTTGAGGTGCGAGCAAGCTGGTTCGGACACCACTGATATAAAATATAATAATTTTCCAACTAGATTTTCATTCTAGCTCTACTAACAAGCTTTTTTTTGTTTGATATGTAGCTCTGATAAACAAACAAGTTATCAACAAAAGATAACCACATTAGTGCAAACCACAAGAGATAACCACATTAGTGCAAATCTATTGTTCCCTTACCCAGCGAATTTCTTCAGGTTTAAACGATAATCTCCATTTAAGCGTCTCCTCCAACATCTTCTTTGCTTTATCTACATTCCAGTTCCGTGCTTCCAAAAACCTTTTTAAACATGCATCAGTGCAGAACTGTGCGCTGCGCCCTGAGAGTTGCCCCAGGGAAGCCCTAAGCTCCTTAACCTTAGAAAAAAAAAGTCATGCAACCTCTAAGAGCTTATACAGGATACTAACATGCTAACATACACAAATGCTTGAAAATTCACTCTATATTTATCATCCTCGCCATGCAGCATCAAGAGGATTCAATCATCTTTCGTGAAAAATTCGGAGGATAAGTATTAATTTTTCTGATAAAAGTAAAATATTTTCATTCATAAACATGACCAAAACAGTTGTATACAAAGGGTATACCAAAAAGTAAGGATAAGTATGAATATTGCAAGGACAATGCATGCACAGAACATGGCCAAAACAGTTGTATACAAAGGGTATACCAAATAGTAAGGATAAGTATTACTAATATGCAAGGACTACACATGCACAGAACACCAACACCTCTTCCACAGAGACAATGATAAGAAAACAAATCCCTAAAAATGTAGAATCATAAATACATGAGAAATCCAATCTATAATCTAATTGAAAGCAAAAGGATATGAACATACAAAGATAAACATCAGGACTACTGGTTACCTTATGCTGCTGGTCCTCAGCCCCCTGTTCACTATTAGAGTGGTTCTTGCGACGAAACATGGTGAATGCTACTATAATTCGTCTCTTACTTGAGCTTTACCTGAAAAAACGATTAATAAAACATGTAACGGATTGTTAATAGTTAATTTACCCATGTAGCAATGCAGATGTTTTTCTCACAGACATACTGCCGACATAAACAGACAAGGGGAATTGGCTTTGGTAAGCAAGAATGTTGTAACCAGCCTTTTATTTGAATAGAACACTTAAGATTTGTCACAAAAATCTCTACACAGTTTATTGCTTCTAAAAGAATCACTACAAGGCAAAAAGGCAAACATATTGCCAATCCCAGATAGGCTTTTCCCAATTACAAAACAATTTACCATCGATATCAAAGAAAGATAACGTTGCAGTCTAATATGCTTTCGTGATCAACATATGTTTTGTCAAAGAGGGTGACGAAATTGAGAGGCAGAAAACTTGCCTAAAGTAAACTGCTAAAGGCGACTGAGTTATTACAGGTCCAGAAACCCCCATCAGGTATTGTCACTAAACACATCATTTTATCAGGTTGTCCACTTTCAAGAATCAGATGCATTAGCAAGTATAAAAGTAAAGTGCAGATTCTCACGATATGATAGGTAATTAGGTATTAGTCTGTATTTAGAGCACAACTTGGCAATAGATTTGGGACGAGATCCTAACAAGTAATATGAAGAATGCTCAATGCATCTTTCACTAGGGATCTTTTTTATCAGGAGTTACCAGCTAATTTGTGAAAGTAGAAGAATCAGAGCAGCACAAACACAATATACACATTACCTATAAAAAAAATTGACATATCATATAACATTCAACCACCAAGACTCCCCACCAGAAAGGGATCAATTTTCACTGCAAGCACATAGGTTTGCATTATAAAACTTGTAGTTTGCAGTTTGCCATGTTTTCTAAGAATGCAACAAGGCCTTAAATAAAAATATGCTTAAGACTTCTACTAATTTATGGAAAAGTAGACTTGAAGAGCCAAGGTATATCACACACAAAAAATGAAACTTTGAATATCACATTCATTAATTAACGTAGGGTAAATTGGTGTCATGCATTCCATACTTCTAGTCTATGTTGTTGTAGAACCACCTTGTGTTCACTTGCTTTCAAGCACAAAGGAACTATTTTTATCAAGTAATAATTCAAATACAAAGGAACTCAACTCTTTTTGAAAAACAAACACTATTACAAACTTCTTTGATTTCAACTATAATCAAAACATGGCTTCTAGATAAACTGCAAATCGCAGCAAATTTAGTAACTATGCTTTCTTTTTTTGTTTAAGTGCAAAATTCCTCCTTTTGAGTATAACCCTTCTCAAAACAAATTTTCATTATTCATCATTTAAAAAGAAAAAAAACATCATAAGGTCAAAGACAGGAAGAAGTATAAGTTAGGTGGTAGACCAACAAAAACCACCAAACATAACATTTGCAGGGGTAGCCTCCTGCTTCTTGACTCATGATCTACCAACAATAGAGAGGTGATTCACAAATAAGAACAATCTTTTCGCAATTTAACACAACCGGCATAAAATAATCTGCTGCCCTCAACCAACTACAGAATCATCTGTATATATTCAGCTCTATCCAAGTTCATTTCAGCTATTCAGCCTAATTCGAGAGTAATTCAACATAACAACAACAACATCGCCATTGACATTTCAAAAGTGGTGTGCACCTTAGCCCTTCCAGCCTCCGCGCGGAGGTAGAGAGATTGTTTATGATAAATACTCAGTCAAATTACAGCAATCAAAGTAGTTATGACAGAAATCTCAAATCAAGTACTACTAATATTTAGCATTAGATTAACACAAACAAATTAGTCAAATAATTTTTTTTTTTAAAAAAAAATCACATACCATAGAACAATCAATCAACAGATCCAACAACTCCACTATAACAGCTAACACAATAATTTAGAAACTACAAAAACTACCAAAAAAAAAAAAAAGGTAAAATCAAAAACATGTCAAACCTACACCACACACGGCAAATAAACTAAACTCACAGAAAAACACATAAACAGAGTAAAAAAACAAACAGAACCCCAAATTCACAAACAAAACTAAAAAAAAAACGCAAGTAAGCCCTCCGCCACCCACGGCGGCGGCAACCGACTCTGATCATACCTGACGAGAAACGGAAGAAAAAGGAAGAAGAGGCACAAAAAAGTGAGCTTGAAGTCCTTTTTCAACAGAATGTCATGCAAATTCTGCCAAAAAAATAAAATAAATGGAAGAAAAATTAATTCATACACTTCTCTCACTTCTTTCTCTCTCTATATCTGAGGAGCAGAGTGAGAAGTACACACTTATTTCTCTTTCATATATATATATAGGCAAATAAAAAAATAAAATAAAACACTGTAAGATATTTTTATTTTGAGAAGCTTTTCGGCAAATTGACTTACCATATTTGTATTAAGATCGATTAAATTTAAATTGACATGATATATAAATATAATCTTTAATTTGATTTTAGCTAGCAAATATGATGTTTAATTTTGATTGCGTATAAGTAATCACTTAAATTTATGTATAATTGAATAAATACATACATTTGTCCTGCATTACTTTCTATATAATATTTTTGTGTCCTATTTGATGTCTTATCATGTTGGATATTTGTGTATATTCAGTTTTATACAAATTTAAGTGTTTACTATACATATCTAAAATTGAAATACATAAATATTAGCTAAACAAAACAGAAAGATGTATTTGTGCATTATGCTATTTAAATTTAGCATAACATGACGCTATATGCGCTTTAACTTAATTTCAATTAATATTTATATCCTTCGACTTTAAATTTACACAAGTATACACTTAAATTTATATAGAATTGAAGAAATAAACACATTTATCCTACGTAGTAAGACGCTACTTAAGACACAAAACTTTCATACAGGACGCCATATAAGACAAATAAATCTATTTATTTAATTTTATACAAATATGAAGTGCTTATTTGTGAACATTCAAAATTAAATATATATCAATAGAAACGAAATTAAAAATATATTTATATATTATTTCATTTAATATATTTTTATTATAAATATATTTTTAACAAAAGTCAATTTTTATTAGACTGAAAATTAAAGATGTCGATAAATATGAAATGGAAAAAGTATTATTATTTTTTTGAGAAAATATGAGTCATTTATATGACTAGTGCTATGTTTGTCTAGAAGGTGATTTTCACACCGTCACCACGTGTCACTCAGATCTACGTTGTTGAGTCTTTGTGGCAAATATCCACCGTTGATTTTCTCTTGTGTGAATATAGATCTGTCAACGTTAGTCAAATTTGCCGTGCGTTACAAGATCATTTTCTTGACCCGATGACTACGGATCCATCTGATTTGTTTTTATTTTTTTAATTAAGCTTAGTCTTAATAAGATTTGGATTTCTCTAATAAATTATTTGCACCGTTTTATTTTATATGATGTTTTTAATTTAACACGGTGTTTGAGAAAAAAAATAAAATATATTATTTAAAATATTCTTAGATGCTTTGTTGTTATAAATTATTTCATTTAAAGATAAAAATAAGATGTTAAAGTTACTCCTTCTGTTTAACTATAGTTGTCTATTATTAACTTGTGGCGGGATGAATAAACAGTAAATGGTAAGGGTAATTTTATTAAATTGCCATATTAAATATAAGTAATTTAAATATTAAGAAAAATGTTTAACAATAAAAATAAAATAGACATAATATGATAAATTATTTCATTGATTTTATAAATTGTGATAATAAGTGAGTTTCTTTTGTAATGAAAAAAATGAATAATATAAAATGGAACCAGTGGCGGAGTCACCATATATTAAAGGGGTTCGTCGGCGAAAAATTATATTATTTTTATATGGTTAAAATATTATTTTTATGTATGTACAGTAAATGTCAGACCATTTTCGATTATTTTTTGTATCTATTTTTTTTAATTTTGAACCTTCTTATCAAAAATTCTAACTTCGCTTCTGAATGGAACCGAGAGTTAATAGTTTATGATGGATTTGTAGCGGTACATTTTGTATAGTGACTGTTTACCAAATAAAGATGGAACAATATTAACTATTTGAAATCATTTTATGCCACACAAATCTTATAAAAATATGGCAATTCTTATTTGTCTTGGGGGGGGGGCGGAGGAGTTTGAAATGATATAAACATGGTTTTATATGTCCTTGTCAAAAAGTAACGTTTGTAATTACTAAATTTTTTTCGTTCGATCATGAATTTTAAAATTAAAATTTATATTTTTAGAAAGAAAAAAGAAAATTATTTCAATATGCTTTAGTGAATGAAAATCCTAAAATTTGATCTGAGTCAATTTTTGAGAATTTAAATATCGAAATTTTAAAATTTGATCAAGAATAATTTTTAGAATCTACCATGTGATTATTGGTCAAGCACTACCTTAGTTAATATTTATTTAATAATTTTACAACCTAATACTACACGTTGGACTTAGATTTATTTGTTTGATTTATTTATTTTTTAATTATTAAAAGGAAGAAAAGGGGAAGATGCTAATACATGATATTTGGAATCTTGCACAAAGATTCGATCCATTTTTTTTTATAAATCTTCGATTTGATGCTCATCTTTTTAGTTTCATATCTTTTAATTTTTTGCATGTGTGGTATTCTCAAAAGTATAATTGATATCAAATTAAAAATATAATAATTTGTCATAAATAAATGATTGGTGTTAAAATATCTTTTAAGTATAATACATAGTCTTAATTTATACGTTAAACTTAATCAATTTCAAATTTAAATGGAGATGTTAATCATCAAAACAAATTGTCATGGAGTTTATAATGGAAAAACTTAGTCAAAGTAAAAAATTGGTTTATCTTTAATTTATGAGTTTAATTAATTAGTATAACTTATAAGCAGTATAATTTAACCGATTTCTTTTTGAATTATTTAATCTTCAATGTCCTTTGTCATTGAAATACTCTTTTAAAGATATAATTGTTAATATATTTTTTCTTTGTTTTTAAATATAAAAATATTTTAATCAGAATGTCCTCATGATTTATTATCAATTTCGACAAAACTTATTTTAGTCTAAACTTCAATTTATTTTCTCTTTGAATTAGACCACATTATGTTAAGTTGAAAATATAATTAGTCGTCCGATTAGAATTAGAGTTATTTTCTTAAGTCAAATTCATCGCCTAAAACCCTATATCATAATGGCTTTTAATTTAACTCAAATAATTTCCACAAAATGTGGATAGTCAAAAAGATATTCAATAAAATTATAAAAGTGGGGGTCCATTGACTTCAATGAATTATTTTTATATTTCTTTTTCGGACATGTGATTTTTTCTCCAAGGTCTTCGTCTAATATTCATATTGGGATCTGACTAAATTTGGATATACGTTAGAAAGTCCTACTTTTACTCTTTTAGGGTAAAGTGCTCTTTAATTAACGCAACTACGTATATCAAAAAGACTCAAACCCAAAACCACTTTGTTAAGAAATGAAAGAGTATTTACCACTCGACCATAACATTTGTGGATTGCGTACATATGACCTGTTACTACAGTTTTTGCTCATAAAAGTGGTTGAGAGGTGTGGAGGAAACATATCTTACGTTAATTGAAATCGAATCATAATTGATAATTTAAATTTAAAATAATATTTATAATTTATCACTAATAATTTATTAGCTTATTAAGTCAATATTAATTTAAATATTATTTTTATTGAATAAATTATTGGCTCGTGATTCAAATTGTTTAATTTTCATAATAAATGAGTCGATAATTTGATAACAAAAATTGCTTAATTTCAACCATCATCAGTGCCACTAACAATCTTCTAGCCCTTTAAATTAAGTATGTTTTTTTTTTACCCTAAATGTAACTATATTTGCGTTTTAATTCAAATTAACAACCCTAAATGTAACTATTTTTGCGTTTTAATTCAAATTAACAAGTTCAATTAGCACAAAACAAATAAAAGTAATTGATCAATGACCATGAGTAAGAATAACTAACATGATATCCATGTTTTGTTGGAAAATAGATATATTGTTTGTGGTAACTAATATATTTTGATAAATAAATTTGAAATTTGTGTCATTCAATATCTAATTATAATAATTAATCTAATTATAATAATTAAATTGATCATTAAACCATAACAATATATGATATATCAAATCGGTTTTGTAATGATTTAGCATATCTACATACAAATAATTGATAAGTCGAACTAATAACAGTTAAAATCAAATTGAACTATCAGATAAATACACTTAAAAATACCTACAAAACATAATATGGCGAGTTTCATAAATAATAGGGTGATATTACTATATTATCCTTTAATTAATTTAATGTTTTAAAAAATGTGTTAAATGATAAATAATATTTAATAGTAAGGTAAAAAAAAAAAAAAAGTAAATTATCTTTTAAAATTTTAAATTAAACAAATATTATAAAACAATTAATTTTAGTATAATAGATAATTATTATAAAACGGAAGGAATATAAAAATATATTATAGAGTAATTAAATGGCGGAGTTCTCTAGAAAAATAAATTAAGAAATAATAAGTAATGGAAAAGAGAAATAATCCTATGATCCCACCATATAAAAAGGATTTTAATAATGTAAAAAAATTTAAATAACAAATAAAATAACATTATAATTAAAATAATATAGAATACGATAGGTGACAACCATCCAAAAAAGCTTACAGATCATCAATGTCGGCCTATATTTAGGGGCGGAGCTTCCGTTTATATTGTTCGACAGAATTCAATAAATTTATTTAAATAATGTATTTGTATTAATAAATTTATTAAATAATATAATTATTAAATTTAGAATTCAGTTAGTATCACTTATGGGTCGTTTGGTAGGCTGCATTAAAACAAAATAGTTCATGGATTATGGAAGGTATTATTTAGTACCATGGATTAGTTATACCTCCAACATGGTATTATAGGATGTATTACTAGTACCTTCCATTTGGAGGTATTAGTAATACATAGGATATAATACCATGGGATAAGCTATGTAAAGACAAAAATATCCTCAATTATTTTAATTATTTTGTGTATTTTCTTGATTTTATTATTTATATTTGTACAAGTAAGTTTATTTAAATAAATTAGCTTACAAATTATTTAGAGAGAGTTGTTTATTACTAATAAATCCAATATAAATCAATACAAATTTGAAATGTGAGTTGTATATTTGTATATGAAATTTGTGATCTAAATTTAATGTGTGTGTGTGTATATATATTTGCTTGGTTTTTTAATTATTTGTATTTTAAACAATTTAAAAAATTTACATACATATTAAAACTAAAACTTGCAATTTTATGTGTACATGTAGATGGTTTATTCAATTTTATCATTGTTGACCCTTTTTTTGATTTTAAATGTAGATGGTTTATCTTTTTTAATTAAAAAATGACCTTTTGTGAGTGATCAATTTATTAAGATGACAATTATTTATCCTCAAATAATTCAAGTGAAAAAAATAACAAACAAGACAACTAAATTGTTCTTCCCATAGCTAGTTAGAAGGTTATAAAAAATAATATTGTCCAACAATTATATACCTTGATCCAATTACATAATAATTCAAGGGTATAATTGGAAAGAAACTTTTCATAGAGCTATGATCCAAACACAAGATGAGGTGGGGAAAAATGAACCAAACACTTGATAAAAATAAACCCTGCATTACTAATTCATGCACTACTTATCCCTGCATTATGAATCTTTGTACCAAACGACCCCTTAAAGTATTCATTATAAAGTTTATGGGACAAGTGGCAGGTGACAAATGTTCAACGAAATTAATCGAAGTACACATAAATTAACTCGATCACCATGATCATTAAAAAAAAGAATTTTATTATAAAATTCAAAACTCATAAAATTGGAATTCTAGCTTTTCTTAAGTCTATGCTACGGACTTACGGAGTGTCGACCTACGTCGTTGTGCATCAACCAAGCCAATGTCGTTGGGCATCGACTGAGTGTCGTTGGACGTTTAACTTCGTGGCTAGGTGTCGTTGGAAAAGATTTGAAATTTATGGATTCTTAATGCTTCACTTGAACTTGATTTGAACTCACATTGATTTGAAGTTATTGTTTTGCTTGGACATGCATTTAGATTTCTTAATTCGTATTTTTTCTCAAAAAACATGAATATCTTGTATAATCTTGTCAAATAAGCAAACCATGATTCATAAATAAGATATCAATATATATAGATAAATCATATTTCATTATTCCTTTTTAAAATAAACATTTGCTATTATATCTATATATAATTTGAATTAGAATTGAAGGCCAACTCTATCAACAAACAAAAAATTGAATAATAATAAAAATAAATAAATAAACGTTAAAATAAAAAAGAAAGAAACTTTAAATTATTTCACAAAATGGCAGCAAAAGTAAGCAAAGTGGTTGCCAATTGTGACATTTCACTAATGCTATATCTACCATATATCTAACTAGTGGGCTAAAGTCGTAGGTAAAAAGAAATATTCATATTCAATAAAATCAAATAATTTAAATAGTCTTTTGAAAAAGAAAAGCTAAGTGAAGAATTATTTGCATAGCAAAAAATAAAATAAAAAATGAACTCATCGAATAAACGAATAAATAAAAGATGTTATTCAAAATATATTTTGGAAAATTATATAAATGCATAACTTATATCATAATTTTTAATATCTCCGATCATTTTACAAAAATTAAAAAGAATCTCCT
Organism: Solanum lycopersicoides; assembly: GCA_022817965.1. Classification (NCBI taxonomy): domain Eukaryota; kingdom Viridiplantae; phylum Streptophyta; class Magnoliopsida; order Solanales; family Solanaceae; genus Solanum; species Solanum lycopersicoides. Next base: position 92,696,227 of record CM040621.1, on the reverse strand, counting down.
GTCAGATTCTTCTCTCTCATTAAATAATGTATTTTTTACAGTATATCGAATAACTAAACAATGTATTCGATAGCAATAAAAAAAAACTAATTTTTTTATGATTGAAAAACTTTTGAGATGAAATGTAATTAACCGTGCCGGGGTGCTAAATGTAGAGGGGGTGATGGGGCTAGTGTGAGGGTGTGTGTGAAGAAGACAATCAACGTATAATGCTACGTTACATTGCCACTTGTAAAGACTTATTGTTTTTCTCATACTCGATTGAAATTCTGATTATGACCATTTAACTTTATATTTTATTTTTAAAGTAACTCAACAACTAACACTAGTGAGTTTGATGTCAAACCTTTAGGAGTAATTCGATAAGTAATTTAAAAATGGGAAAAGATGGTAAAAGGTATGTAAAAAGTTTTTATCATATTTTTGAGATATTGGCAACTATGTCATCAAAAAATAACGCATATATATTCTTTATACTAACGTCCATTGATCCAATATTTATTAAGTATTAGATCGATCGACAACATTGCTCCACATGTACATATTTAGTCTTTTGTTAGAGTGAAGGGCATATATGCTTTAGTTTTTGAATTACAGAGACATTTCGATATCTTAAAAGTATAACGAAATGTATCCACATATCATTTACGATAATCTAGGAGCATAGTTATCTGTTTTCCTAATTTAAAATAATAACTCTTTCACCAATTATATTTCAGCCAACATTTTTTATCAAATTTAAAAATTGCTAGAATTAACCAATTCATATATCAACCATGGACTACATAGTACCCTTCATCTTCTTCTTCTTTTTTTCCCTTGAAAAACAATCTAAATCTACATGTTATTTCCCTCTTAATATCCTTTTCCCTAACCTTATATGGTTCATTTTTTGTGTATGATATCCACATTAAAGTTCGATTAATACAATTTCACATTGGGTAGAGCCTCATTTTGGGAGAATACTTTCTTGACCTCGTATGAAAGAAGAAAAAATCTCATTCACTATACAGTACATTCTTTGATAGTAACGTACATAACTTGCTCATGTCCGTGGCGTATGTATAGCCAATCCAGGGTGTCCAATTGGACAGTCTTCGTCGAAAAATTATGTTATAGGTGTCCATTTGAGCGAAGGAGTTCTAGGTTTGAACCCAAAATAACACTATATTGTTTTGTCTTATTCTGATAGTCAGAATCATTATTCTTTGACACCCTGAATAAAATTTCTGACTCTGTAACTAATTTACACACTACTATAGTTATTTTTTATTTTTTTTTGCCACCTCATGTACACATGTAGTTTATGAAAGTGTATAAGAAATAAATACAGTTTGGGGACCCAATAAACTGCCAAATGAAAATAAATATTATAACAAACAAGTTGGAATTTGTGGAAGAGAATAAAAAAGCTTGCGTGTTTTTCTACCCTTTATCGTTTTATTACAATGTCTCCAAAATTAAATGCACGTTTCATATTTATTTATTCTTTCATTTATTATTTTTTTCCATTTCTAGAAACAATAAATATTTTATTCTAAATTACTAAATAAATAAAAAATGAAAAAGCATTTGTTCTTGGAGGAAGCATCACATGTTCCACTAACTCAGAGATTGCACATTGAATAATTTTTTTATTTTTTTTTGGTATATGCTAAATTCTTTAAGAGATTTTGGTTTTTATACGTAAAATGCACAAAGAATACTTACATAATTATTATTTTTATTTAAATTGTAAGATTTTATGGAATTGTTCAAACATCAATAAGATTATAACTCGGACTTATTCTTTATAATATATATATAATTAAATTTAATTAACGTTGATTGAAAAGATATAAAAATATAGTATGATAATTAAAATGAAAGGGATGGAGTAATAAAGTACTAGGGTTTTGTGGAAAAGAATTCTTTTTCCATTATTCAAAAAGAAGAATAATAAAAGCTCACAATATATCCCTCTACAATACTTTGTCAAATTGGCTCAAGATTGTAGATTAACTATGCTATTGAGGAAAATAACATAGAGGGATTTTAATTTTAAGTTTATTGGGTTCTGTCAAATCAAAAATAGCATTGGGGCTTCGATGTAATAAAGAAGCTAAAAAAGAAAAGTGACACCTTGGTTATAAATTTCTTTTAAAAAGAGATACTGGTAAAACAATATATACTTACTTATATTAAGTATATGCGAGTTTCAAACTCCAGTTATCACTTATTTTCTTTTATAAAATATGTTGAAGTTCAATTTTAGGCTGTCAATAGTATTGAGCCAACTATGATATTCTGATATAATCAATGATAGAATAACAACAAACTCATTATCAAGAATGTCTAAGATTTCGATTGTATAGAAGAACATGCTAGAAATATTTTTTCATCTCAACTTATGTTATCATTAAGTCAAGACGATGACTATTCAAAGTTATTACCTTTGACACCAAAAAAGGATTCTAACATTAGAATACTTTTGTCTGCTGCTTCTAGTCCTCTTACGAAACGAAACTTTCGTTACAGTGTTAGCCATACAATTTGTCAATTTCAGACTTGATATCAAAAAATCTATTCCCAATTGTTACATCAAATATTATTAAAAGTATAATTCTAACACCAACTGATATATCAATCTATAACAAAACTGAATAAAAATGCATAAAATCCATAAAAACAACTACAGCAAATTCTTATGTTTTCGACAAGACTGCTAACATATTCAAACAAGACAAGAGAAAACTCTTGTTATGCCAACATCTACATTCAAACTAGTAAATACTTTAACGGGGTAATATTCTCAACAAATCTACTAACAAATGTTATATTGATATAGAGTCTCGGGGTAATATTCTCAACAAATCTACTAACAAATGTTATATTGATATAGAGTCTCTTGGTTATGTTGCTACGCTCAGTAAATCTTATGCAATTAGCTGTTGCCCCAACGACACTCGTTGTTGCAAAAACATGCGCGTACTTTGTATTGTCATACATCTTTTCTGTTCCAAGCAACGCATCAACGTCAATACGAACATACAAGTTTTCCCTAATAATATGAACTTTCTCAAGAGTAACATAAACCTCTTTGTTAATGTCAACGTACCCAAAATATTGTTGATTAGAGTTACTCTTGATGCAATAGATAAACAATTTTCCCCAAATCGCAGTATCCATGATACGTAAGTGACTGAAGTAAGTATTTGGTGGAGGTAAAACATAAACAAACTCCTCATCTACAAAGTTGAAATAAACCATATAATGCTCAGGCCAACCCAAATAAACAACTCCATTGAGGTAAATACGTTCATCACCAATATCATCACATGTGATACTTCTATATTTAAACAAATCAATTTTTCTCCAAGTCGAGTTGGTTACACCTAGCGTTAGAATTTTGGCCTCAAACGTGTAATCACGAGTAAGCAAAAGTAGCAATTTGAAGTTTTTCGTCACCTGATCAAACCCTAGAACCAATTTATCAAATGGACAATTGAAGTCTGGTGTAATTCTTAATTCTTCATTCACGTAGGTAGGGAAAACTTTTATCTCCCTTGTGGTGACATTGAATAAATAAAGTTGAGTATCATTATAGCTATACAAACAAACAAATCCATTGCAATGATTCGAACAAACAGTCATATCTTTATCGTAGAAAAAATAATCAAGTTGTAACGAATAAATCTATCGGTTCACGACCTCTACGCCAATGATTTTTAGGAAATGTATTGAGTTGAAACAGAAGTCGGGAGGCTGAAGGGCGGACTTGAGAACGAGCATAATGTAACTGAATAATATTGAGATCTTGCATAGTAGTGGGATTGAATGAATTTGGGTGGTTGTGTCGAAGTATTACAAGCTTTAGAAACACTAAGAAGTACAACATGTATAATCTAATGATAAAAGCATGCGTTCACGTGAACTCAAAACTTCTTTATAGATGTGTGCTTGAGAGGAGGCACTAACCACACATATCGCTAAAACATGCCCTTCCTTCGTCTTGTCACCAATACTTTCTGCTCCAAGCAATGAAACTGCAAAGCAATTTACTGTATCGGACAATTTCACTTCTGAAATGTAGATTTGACACAAAATACAGTGGAGGAGGATATGAAATACAGTGTACTAATTACGGATCCAGTGGATTCGAACCACCGACCTCTCGAATGAAAGAACATCGAGCACTGCCCCAAAGCCGAGCTCTTGGATCCATCAGACACAAACTACACATAATATCCCAAGGTATATGTCGGATCCTCCAAAAATTACACAGTTTTTAAGAACCCAAATGTGGCAGAGCATTTTCAAGAGGCCGAACAACATAGGAACTAGGATACCAATACTATTTCATTATCCTAGTGATTAACAAGGTCAAACTGCATCGATGCTCGTCGATGCATATCATGACGCTGAACATTAATAGAAGTGTCCAATTAGCAAGAATAACAAGGTGTCCATTTCTATCGAAAAAGTAAATAAAACATACAATACAAGTAGCACATGGGATTGCCTCTCTAACCATAATTGTAATTCCAAAAAGCAATCTAAAAAGATGACATTTACTGAAACCTATTACAGCACAATGACAGATCATATTTACAATCAGTACTATATCGACACTTGCAGTAATAATGAATCTATGTTCCAGCTCAGGAAGAAACGAATCTATATCCCAGCTCAGGAAGAAATGAATCTATACCACCTAACGAAAAAAATAATTATACTACCATCACACCATTACACAACATTTGTAAACAAAAGTTCACAATATGCCAGTTCTAACAAACACAAGACAACTTGAACTCAAGTTATCCCCAAAACTGGCAAAATTAACAATGATCCCGAATTTGACATCATCCATTAAAGGAAATTTAGCAAGCTCACCAATACCAATCACCGCCAAGCCAGTACTAATGCTGTATCGGAAAATACACTGCCATGGCTCAGCAGACATCAGGACACTCAGATAAATTAACACAACCTACTGGGGCAAAGAGTATATGCCATCAATAATAGTGCCTTACCAAGAAACACCTAAACATTTGGAATTGCACTGAGAATAAGATATGAACTTGTTAACATTCACACAAACATTAGGAATGCGGAGTTTATATACAGGACAAGACTTCATCCTCTGAAGCGCAGCACCAACACAAAACGCTGTCAAATCTGCTAAATACCTCTGCCACAAAAACTGGTGCAAGTATCTTAATGTAGAAAGTAACAGTCACACGTATATAATTATAAACAAAGTGCAAACCCAAGGGTTGTAAAATGGAAATAAACTGCATATAACAGAAGTGCATAAAGAACAAAAAATTATTGTATCAAAGAAGGGGGACAGAAATATGCAAAACAGTACACATAGCTAGCTAAGACAACTGGATTACCTCAGAGTGAAAAGTAGGTGAACCATCATTCAGGAGAGCTAAAAGTCAACTGTGACGCACGGCATAAACCACTCAGCTAGCAGGGACTCCCACCCCTGCCCGACTGTTCCATTCTGAGACTAGCAAAAGGCTTGTAATAGACTGATGCTCTGGATGACTACAGCTCAATCACCCACAGCAACCACAGATGGCTTATTCAGGATGCAGCAGAATGAAAAACCAACCAGTGGTAAGATTTCTGGTATTAAACGGCACCAGATACAACAGAACCAACTGCTTCAAACTAAGATGAGCCGCAGCATCTAAGATTCTTGCATGTGGTATGCAGCAGACATGATGGATCCAATCTTCAACAGCAATTGCAGCAGCAGGAATAGCTTGAACATTTCTTGATCTTCGAGACAAAAGCAGTGCTTTACCTTCCACAAGTAGGAGGAACAGCAGTACACCAAGAGTAGCATGAATCAAGAATTCTCTGGATCTCAGGCCTTATGACCAGGCCATTGATAACAATCATAGCCATCAACTATAATCTGATAAGCTTCAATTTGACCTAGAGACACACTACTGTTTAAGGCCGAACTTCCTAACCTACCATATAAAGGGTACCCTTCCAAGGACGACAACTAGAGCACCATAACAACATCGATTGAAGTTTTGATACAATTACTAACAGGCAAACAAACTCCCAGAGAACTAGTACACAAGTACATTTTATTGAGCAAGAGTAACTGTTGAAACAACAATGATCTAGTATTTGCCTAGTCTAAGTTCAATCAATGCGATAATCAAAATTTACCACAAGCGATTGTAATGAAAATAATACTACCTATCCTATCTTGGCTCTTCATCAAAAACCAGCTTATTATATCTCTACCATGCTTATCTCATCTTTCGTAGCTAAATCAACCAATTAAAACTAGATGTCTTGAGCTTAGTAAATTGAGATTTGATTATTTGGCCGAAGTCATTTGCAGCGAACTGAATACATGCAATTAGTAGTCGGTCTAATTGACCCTGTACGTGAGCCCAATGCATGTTCCATTACTAGTTTTTGCAATTACATATTCGTTAGTAGTTCAGGAAACTTGAGGTCCTTATACCAGCTCTATGGAACATCTTGAATAAAATTACAACGCTCAGGAACCTTATGAACACAGTTTTAGTTTCCAAGTGGGTTGAAGCATGCATAGCTACGAGTACAGCAGAACGACAGAACATATTAAATTAGGCTCAAAGCCCGTACTTTAATCTAAGTATGTACAAGTAATCCAATCGAAACCCAGCAAGGAAAAAAAAATTATAACCTAGAACCCATATAAATCCTGGCTCGGACTGATTGAGGCAACTTGCATCCAGTGGTGGAAGCAGTGGAGGTTAGGTCACAAGTTATTCGGACTTTCTAAAAGTACACTATAACAGCCACTAAGATAATTTTCAGATTGATAAATAACTGAGGAGTGAAATTAAGTATTTTAAGATTGATAACTAACTGTGGAGTGAAATCAAGTAAGCCAAGTAGTTCAAGTTACTAGATGGTATGAAAATAATGATGCTTAGTTAACCATACTAGAAGAGAATTGATGATTGTACCTCTAATGGAGTGCTGCAGTAGAACGTTGATTGTCCATCCCCATAATTAGCAAATGAACATGAGTTGCGTCGTCTTTCAAGATGACACAGTTCAGAAATAAACAAACCAATTCGAGGACACGTAGCCACAGAATTGTTGCGAAGTCATTGGAACCAGGAAAATATAGAAAGTGCAGGAGAAATATAAAGAGACACAACACAGAGAGAGGAGAGCCGGGCAAAACCCCGTACCATCTCCCCTCAGACACCAAAAATAAATACGTTTATTAGGTACTCGTGACCTGCCATGGGAGCGCACCCAACATGGCAAAGGCCTTGAAACATGAACAATACCTCACTTTTTCCTCTCATACCTCGAGACATCGTTACAGATTCAATCTTTCATCCTCTCATACATAAAGCAAGCCTAAATAGAAAACTACTAGTGTATAAAAATTATTCACATAAACACAAGACATTAAATTAAACAATTAGAACCTTAGATGCCCTTCATAGATGAAATTGCAGCAGCATCTAGGATACCAATTCATTAGCGTCACAGCTCAATGCGGATCTGAAGCATGTTGAAAGGATTAGCCAGTTCTCAGTTATCAACAACACATAACTTGCTCAAAACATACAGCCATTAGAGCAAACAATACAAAGCATATTTAGCTCACAGATAACTCTCTCATAGCTAACGGTAGAATCCTCGAAACGGTTGATCAAGCAATTGGTCCATATCCATGAATGTCTGCCAAAAGCTTCAGATAGACAGCATCTACGTGAACGGGCGGCCACCGTCGACGGAGCAAAAACAGCTACACAGTTAATCAGCCGTTCGACGAACGGAAGAACGAGGTTTTAGTGATTTGAAATGAAAAGCAGAATTAAATTGCAATTAAATGAGGGTTTGGAAGGAAGGAACGATTGAGATTAATTTAGGAATAAGTATTTAATGGTAGTTAAGTTAAACATAAAAGGCGGGATAGAAGTTTCTGGAGGCGGGAAAGGATACGCAAATACTTGGACGGCAATTATTTTACTTTGCCTAAGCACATTTATTAAATAGAATAAACATAAAATATGGCCAAGCATGACTAAAAAAGCGTGTAGCCGTTTTTAACCATACGACTTTACATACAAAACGTATCACTTTAAAAATGTAACCGGACAACTAGAACAATTACACTCTTTAAAAATGTAACCGGACAACTAGAACAATTACACTCTTTAAAAATGTAACCGGACAACTAGAACAATTACGCTCTCTAATTCTTCAATCATTCTATTGGAAAAAAAATGGTTTCATTGAAAAAAATCAAATTACAAGGTGTAATTTAGTCTCGGTAGATAAAATAAATTATAATTAAATAAGATTTACAATTATATTTTGAATATAGATTATAAATACAATACATTACAACTCTTATCTCCGCCATTTGATAATCATGCCTCCCCTACCAACCTACTACAATATTTATCAAAAACAATTTGTATTATATTTTTATAATGTGCTTGCTTCAGCGATTACAAAAAAGAAGACAAGTGAGAAATTTACCACTTCATTGAAGATTACAATAATTGAAGTTGTGGCTTTTTTTAATTACCACTCAGTAGTACTTTTAAAAGACCCACAAGCATTCCTATGAAATGCAGAAATCAGGAACCCTTGCCAACAATCTCCTCTCATCAGTAGTTAAAAAAATTCGTGCACCCCCCAACAAGAGAACAGCAAACTGTAGGATAAACTTCAAAATTGAATAGTCAGAACAATAATG